>SKCR01008535.1:0-133732 GCA_019454045.1 Zanthoxylum bungeanum
GAAGATATGTTATTACAAGTTGATAAATTCATATATCTTGTGGATTTTATTGTCTTGCAAACACAACCTGTAGCATACGGTTATAAGCCAATTCATGTAATTCTTTGTCATCCATTTTTAGCAACAACTAATGCTTTAGTTAATTGCTGGAATGGAATAATGAATTTTTCATTTGGCAATATGATGTTGGAGTTTAATATTTTTAGCATGTGCAAACAACCATACGATGATGACAGTGAAAATGAGAGCATGGAATTAACCGAACCAATTTTGGAAGAATATATTCAAGGAGTTTATCCAACTTTATGAAAATTTGTACAGCTAATTTTCTAGAATCAAGTACACAATTAGATTCAGATATTTCTAATGATTTTCCTTTACTTGATTATATACAGGTACTGGAAGGCGATGGAGAGAAATAAAATTTTGAGGAACTATGAACACTGGAAGAAGAAAAACACGAGGAAGCACCTAAATTGAAATTAAAGACTTTACCAGATAGATTCAAATATATATTTCTTGGAGATAAGCAAACTTACCCTACTGTAATTTCTTCTTCCCTTATAAGCGATGAAGAAGGTAAATTGTTAAATGTATTGAAAGAATATAAATAGGGAATTTGATGGAATTAAAAGATATAAAATGCATTAATCTTTGTAAAGCACACGAAGAATACATTTAAAAGATAATGTCAGGACATATCTGTTGGGTTTCTATTAAGTCCCAAGATCGATTTCAAGCAAGAAAAACATGTGCGAATACAACAATGAAGAATGACGGAATCATACTTACATTGATCAGATTTGGCGATGTGAGGAACAACAAAAAAACTTCAAGCTTTCCTCCAAGGTGGCTCACGACATTTGCTCCATTTTGTGCTCCAAAAATTCGTCCATGGTGATCCTTCAAGCTCCAAGCTTTGCAAATGGTGATTCCATGCTCATAAGTTAGTTCCCTATCACCTTAGGATGACCCTGAATATGTGCTAGCACTCGGTAATTTTTGCCACAAAAATCACCTAAGCTTATCCTTGTATTCTCGGCAAAATGCAGAAAAATGAAGAAGAAAACATCCCATTGGGCGTGAGAGGGAAGAGGAGAGAAGAGAGAAAATGTGTTAAGTGTGTTGGTTAATTGATTTCCAAAATCAATTAAAACATATACCAATTTTTCACTTTCAAAAAGTCAAGGCATTAAAGCCAACCAACTACCACCATCAATCACTCATGACAAGTTGTCAAATCACTCAAAGTGACTAGACATCACATCAATCGATTGACTAGTGATTTGACGCTTGATGTGACTTGTGGGCCGCACTTAAATTCGCAAAGCGAGTGCGTCCACAAACACTCCCGGGCTCGTGTTCGCTAATTCCAAATTAACGAATTTTCCATTGCGACGTAATTAATTAATTATGCCTAATAAAATCACTATTCACGTCGCTAACGAATTAATTCTAAATTAGCTCGTTTGCCCGAATTAAAATCTAATTTTAATTCCGCGTCGAAATCCAATTTTGTATAATATATCGAATATATTATTTTATCGATTAATTCCAAATTAATCGTTCTCTCTCTTTAATTAATATTTTATCCCAGATAAAATATCTCCGTAATTAATCTCAGATTAATTTTCTCTCTCTCATTAATTAATCCCAGATTAATAAAGTGCGAGTCATACGTCATCGGTGAATCTTCGGGAAGCGACCCATGAGATCCCCGGATATGTTGGCAGTAAATCCGGTCGTCGAACTATCCGAACACGTATGTACCTAGTACTACGTTTTTACCGATTTACAAGACATGGTTGGCTTCTAGCAAAGCACCGTGCCTACCCAATTCTCCAGAAATATTCTTACTGGAATATGTGATCTATACCAGGCATGGTATACGTACTATTACGTATTTCGATCCAGCATCGGATATCACGTACAAGGCCTGGGGCTGGAATTGTGTCTGTCCCGTACGAAGCACATATCAGATCTCTGGTAACTAGTCTCTATAATCGGATAAACATGACCTAGTCATAATATCCCGATAGTTGCAGCATATAAGAGAACCAGTTCCGTATCCTACGTGATCATCATTTCCACTATGACTGGAGTGATACTTCCATCTCGACATCACACCCAATACACTACGATTCACAATATACCCAGAAGAGGCGTACACAGAACCTGTTAAAGCCCTGGACGACCAAAACAAATAATATTGATTATCGCAAGTATTAGTGGTGCAAGTCTCAAGTTAAGACCAAATACACCTACCCTGATTCGGACTTCCATAGACACATAGTCATACTACCAATGGAATTCCGAGGGGTCTATCCAGAGCGAAGCTGTTTCCGTACCTTCGGTAAACACAACCTCCTATTACACTTGCATGAGTATCTTATACCCAAATATATGAGAACTATGTCGTTATGCTCCCACAACGCGCACAAGTGTAACACTAGTCTATTCCGCATTATCGATGTCCAATCTCGATAATACTACGACTAGGGATATTTAATTATTAAACCTTCGTGGATTGATACTGTCTCATATCATCTCAATCCGGAACTAATCATAAGGACCTTTTATCATTTATACATCTTGGTAATCTAATTACAAATGAAAAAAGAGCAATTTCCTTTGTCACATAGTTAATTTGTACAACAACAACATGATCTGTACAAATAGTGATGCTATGGGCCATAACTGTCCAACAATGTCCACCATCAAAAAAAGAAACAAGCTAAACAATTAGGTGTTTGTTATAAATGTGCACGTTGGTTGTGCAACACTCGTTGTTGTTCTTTAGGAATGATATCTAATAATCGCGAAGAAAAAATTTATTACATTAGAGATGGCTTTAGTAAGAAGTCATTAGATAATATATCATTGACTTTTGAGACGCATCCTAGTGGATTTTTTAATAAACTGATTTGTAATTTACATATATAATTTCAAAAGAAAGACAACAATACAGTCTCAGTAATTTAACTTTAAAAGACCATGTTTTCCAATTTATAAGAAAATTGGACTAGAAGCATATCCCCAACCGATAGAGGGCGTTCAAGCTGTTACTGGACGTAAACTAGAGGAAGATGTAAGCCACAATCACTATTATCAGTACATATCATTTTTTGTTTTGATTTCCTTTTATTATTTTAATATGTAACCTTTCTTTTAGTAGCAGTGTTGTAGATTCAATTATCATTTCCACACTAACAGATGATGTCTTCCAAACTCTACTTCTTCTTATTCAAATATTAGGGATGTCTCAATTTGATTGAGGGGAGGTGATAGTTGACTAGATAGTTTTTGATTTTTATATTTTCATTTTTAAAAAAAATATATATATATTTTTGAGTTGTTGTTTTAAAAAAAATAATGTTGTTTTTGTTTTTTGTTATTTTGTGAGTAAAAAGAAAAGTTATTTTTGTGTTGATTTTCTTTTGTGTTTTTATTCAAAATAACTACACAAAAACCAACACTAAATTTTTGACTAACCAAATGGAATCGTTGTTCAAAGATGGCAGTGTAAGGAGTTTTCACTCCAGAGACGCATCTCAATGTAATTTGTAACAAGTTATTTTTGGTAATTTCTTTTTTAATCATTCAAATTTGTGAATTTTCCATAATATTTATTAAATTTTATTTATGTATGCTCATTTGACAAGTATCATCAATATACACGGTAACATATGATCTTGGGTTGTAAGTAAATTTTTTTTAATATTCAGTTCTCTAGTTGTTAGGGGTAGCACCTAAAGGCAGTGGAATTTGTATTTTTATTAAAGGCACCAAAAGGTAGTAAAAACTAACCAAGCTTTTACTTAGTAACCAAACATCTTGTCTTAGCAAGCGGTGATTGTTCGTGTAAAATGGTACAACTTGAGTTAGTTTTAAAAAATGATAATAATAATAATTAAGCTAGTACTTAGTAACTGGATATCTTACCTCAGAAAGTAGTGATTTTTCACGTAAAACGGTACAACTTGATTTTTTTTTTTAAAAGTATGAATAAATTCAACTCTATAGCCTCTGTAACTCGAACAATTATGTCTGTAAGGGTGTCTTAATACTTAGTGCCCTAAGGCCAACTTTTTTGGGAATCAGTGGAACAAAGCTCGTTACATTGGTTAAAGAGAAACTTTAAAGAAATTAGAGACTTCTTCTTTTTGACATCTGAGATCTGAGCAATTAAGTCTGTAGGGTGTCTTAACACCTAGTGCCCTAAAGCCAACTGGTTTAGGATTCACAGGCCCAAAGCTCTGTAACACCCCGCCAGAGGCAGGATGCTACCGGCAATAGACAGGATTGACCCATCTCCATAATCCTCTGAATTTATCAAAAATTTGGAATGATGTATCCTAAAACTGGACAACCTGGATCACAGTTCAACATCAAAGGGAATCTAAGAAGACTTCAAAAAAATAAAAGGACCTCATTTACACACAAATCTCATCAAAATCATATCCTAAGGGCTCCGCCCACATCATCTATCAACACTCAAGGGCTCTATGCCCACCACATCATAAACAATCAAAACATTTACTAATATATATATATATATATAAACAAACAACGTGCTCAACATGACAAATAAAGCAATAATCAAATATCTTAAACTTCTATACTTCTCCCAGGACACTTGCGAGGGTGACTACCGCTTGGCTGATCTGCGTCTCGAGCATGACTTCCAAAGTCGTCGTGGTTGACCAATCTGGAAGCCAACCTGCAAAACTAGCAAACATGTTTGGTGTGAGGTTTAAAAACTCTGTAAGTAACCATGCTCTACTATAAACAAACAAGTCAAACATATCAAAAGATTACAGATTTAATGAATTGTTACAAGTTCATTTACCAACATTTATTATCCTTCTATTATACCTTGATAAATTTTTAAATCTACATATTCACATATACGTCAATCTATTAGCCAAACATCCAAATCACACAAAGCATCGACCCGAACATCAAAAACAAGTCATTTTACATCGAATCCATTTCCATTATATGTGACGTGGAGTCAGACTTACTATACTTTATTACGATTAAGCATCTTTGAAATATTATCAAATCGATGAAACAATCACACTTAGTTCAATTTGAAACATACTTCTCCTATATGCATGCAAATACAATATCGTAATTCTTATACATATACGTACATACCATTACAACTTGGAAAACACGCTTTATAACCTCTGATATTCTCATCGGTTTCAAATCATCCATTCATTTCACATAAGCATACACGATCCAATATAACATGAGTTCTACCATACACATACACTCAGAAACATTTACGAACTACAAGCAACCAACCATGAAGCACACACAATAACCGATACATCAAAGATCACATCATTCAACAACATATACATACGGCTGGCTTAAAAACTAAATGCTCGTACGAGACTCATTACCTATTTTAGAATAGTTATGGGATGAATTTCGATTGAACGGATTCCTAACCAGCTGGAATACTACACTGCGAATCATCTAATAAAACATAAGCACAAGCGCTCACACCATATAACATAAACTCATCACACAACTTTTCATACACAAGCACAAACACGACAAACAATCCAAAAATCATTCAAATACTCATATACATACATATATTTCAAACATATGAATATACACCTTATTAAGAAATCAAATCTAATATCTCTCACAATCCTCACATCTCTTCATTTATTGATCAATCATATTCTTTACTTATCAGTCAACATTCATTATTCATATACATATCCAATCAGTCACGAACTTTCATCCCTCAGAAAAGACTTAGCCTATACCAACCCAACCTCTATACCACTAGATCATATGGATTAGTCATTAATAAACTTATTCCAATAACACACATCTACATATACAAATATAAATTTAGAAAACATGACTTATTCCTTTTGTCGATCTACCATACATAAATTATCCATGGCATATCATCACATACCAATCCAAATACGTGAATCAATACTTATACATATTCTTTTTCATTTAAGTATATATATACATGCCATTACACATCTATAAGCTTACGTACATAAACACATGCATATAGACATTGAGCTGGTCAATTACTTCACTTTATGGTATAGTAATAACCAAAAATCCATACCTGTGGTGGTCGATTATTTAACCATATATAGTCTCACACTTCTTTCTCAATACCATCTCTTATATATTTTCTTCTTAACCTAAACACTTCAATCATTCCTATATATATATATATATAAACATATATCAACTTGCAAGTATTCATCATATGGGTTACTTACTTGGCTTCGCGAGCACTTCAGGTCCCAGTCACATCGAGATTTCGAGGCCATACACAGACTTCAAATAATCCCACGAACATACTGGAAATGATGGAATTCCAATCGGAGTTACTGTTCACTGTGGGTCACTATTCATCCGAATCTTCCTTTCCCCTTTTGAGTGCAACCATGCATGGAACGAAAATTCCATCATTGTCAACTTGTAATACTCTCCGAGAGCTTCGATTTGGTGGGTGGCTCGGGCCATGAAATGAAGCAACGAGCCGGAATTGAACAACCCATTGCCACACATCTCTCTCTTTCGTAGCCGTACAAAAACATGATTTTGGGGATGATGGTGCATGTGTGAGATGTGTGAAGCTTATTCCATTTTGGAAATTACAAGAAACTAAGGGTATTTATAGAGAATTTTAGTAAAATTACCTTCTGACCCCCGTAAAATTACAGTCAGGTCTCTCCAATGGAACTTTCTCGAAAATATACATTTTGGAAGCCCTTCTGATATAAATTTAAAAAATTGTTTAATGCAAAAGTTGTTCATCTTGGAAAACGAGTATGATGGTTCAAGAATCAGCTCAATCGGAGTTCGTTTGAAAGTTTTATAGCCGAAACAAGAATCTTTTATACGTAAAACGATGTAAACATGAATCACGTAACCGGTTCTCGAAACCACGTGTTTTCCAACGCGATGAATCTTCACTTTAAAATATTCTGATATGTTTTCTAACACATAAAGTCTTATCTTCGAATAACATCCCGTTACAAATTCTACACTTCAATTCGAAAATCTTTCAGAACCGTTCCGAAAAAATATTTGGGATATTACATTCTCCCATACTTATAAAAATTTCGTCCTCAAAATTTATCCATCCTTACGTCCAACTATTTGGAATGGAACATACATATGTTACAATCTTATTTATATTCAGGAATCCTCTCACTTTACACATTTTCAAAGGTCACATATTTCATACATCATTACAACTCATGCTATTTCAAAACAAAACATATCAAATCAAATATTTTATGCCTGAATAAAATCAAACTTGTCATTTCAATCCATAATCATTCATAGGAACTTGCTCAACCATTTCAAATTCATTTATCAAAGAACTAGAAAGTCAAACACGGATTCTATACAGCCAATCACATACATCCTCCGAAATGAGGAATAAAACACATGTTTTTTTACATATAACCAAATAAAGTTTCAAAACGGAACTCATTCATTCACATCAAATCATTTTATATCATATATGTAAACGACATCAATACCAACTCTACATACGTACATATCCAATCACATATACAACATAGTATGGCTGACAACATAGAATACATAATCATCATAATACTCAAAAGATCTGTGACTAACCATAAACTTACATACATACTCTTGTAACAAACATAAAGTTTTATAAAAACATATACATCTATCGTCACAACCAGAAGTGGCGTATAATCATACATGCTTTTATGATATTGATAGTCTGAAATCTGTCAATCTCTATCATTATTCAAAATATAAAATGTAAAACGATCTCTTTCAAAAATCATTTCAAAAATACATTTGAAAAACTCTTTTACTGTAATTAAAATCAGTTTGAAAATCTATTATCGTAAAACCATATCGAGCATCCATCATAACTCACTGGATGAAACATAAACAAGCGCCCAAGGCCCGACGCTTTCACAAATCGGACAATGAATGAAACGATCCCATGTCGACAAGGTATCGGGTCAATCCATTTTTGATGGACCAGACCCTAAACAAGCACCCCGACAGAAATATATGATGAGTCGTAAAAACATAAAAATATGCTACAAGCATCAGAGGGAAACATATCATATCATATAATATCAAAAGCAATATCGAAATGCATCAAAATCAAAATGTAATTCTTTTGAAATCATTTTCCCCCCAAAATATAAATGTGTAAATCAAAAATAAATCTTTAATGTAAATTTTTCAAAATACATAACAATCGTCAACTGTGTAGTCGCGTTCATAGACTGGACAATGTACGGACCACGAAGACAAGGTAGTGGGTCAACCATTTTATGATGGTCTGGACCCCATAACAAGCGTCCCAGTCAAGCCGGAACAAAACATATACAAGCACCACAGAGGGTCAAAAACATAAAATCATCAAGCACCGTGGCGGAAATAGATTTTCGAGCGTCTTGACGGAAACAGGTTTTACAGTTTAAAATTATCAAAATCATTTTCGAGCATCGGGACGGAATCATAATACCAAGCACCCCGACGAAAACATATCGATGAATCTCAAAACATGAAAATGTGAATCAAGCGTCGAGGCGGAAATATTTTCTTTATCCTTTATAATCAAAATCAATTCATCTGAAAACTTTATTTTTTTTTCTTTCCTTTTCCTTTTCCTTTCAAAATATTTTTATATCAAAAATCAAATACCAAGTTTCCAAAACATGGTTGAAAATATCAATTCACATTTCAGACTATCAATATCATAGAATTTCTCATACCTCAAAATACCTTAAATTCACATTACTTACTTATTCATATACCTATACAAACCTCATACTTTTGACTTAGTATACCCTTACATATATATATATATATATATATATATATATATATATATATATATATATATATATATATTCATAGTACACAAACATATATCAATAATCTGAATCATCAATATCAATCAATAGTATAACACTTTATACCATATACAACAAATCAAATCAAATAACAAACATATGTCCAATAAGGTCTATCCGTAACAAAAAACTTACTCAGACAATCGGATAACCTGTAGCAGCAGTCACAGACACCCTAATCTTTGCTCTGATACCATAACTGTAACACTCTTCCAGAGGCAGGATTCTACCGGCAGGAGACAGGAGTGACCCATCTCCATAAGCCTATAAATTTACCAAAAATTTGGAATGATGTATCCTAAAACTGGACAACCTGGATCACAGTCCAGCACCAAAGGGAATCTAAGAAGACTTCAAAAAAACAAAAGGATATTAGAAAATATTCACGACAAACAATCCAAACATCATTCAAATACTCATATACATACATATATTTCAAACGTATGAATATACACCTTATTAAGAAATCAAATCTCATATCTCTCACAGTCCTCACATCTCTTCATTTATCGATCAATCATATTCTTTACTTATCAGTCAATATTCACCATTCATATATGTATCCAATCAGTCACGAACTTCCATCCCTCGGAAAAGACTTAGCTTATACCAACCCAACCTCTATACCACTAGATCATATGCATTAGTCATTAATAAACTTATTCCAATAACACACATCTACATATACAAATACAAATTTTGAAAACATGACTATTCATTTTGCCGATCTACCATACACAAATTATCCATGGCATATCATCACATACCAATCCAAATACGTGTATCAATACTTATAAATATTCTTTTTCATTTACGTATACATATACATGCCATTACACATCCATAAGCTTATGTACATAAACACATGCATATAGACATTGAGCTGGTCAATTACTTCACTTTATAGTATAGCAATAACCAAAAATCCATACATGTGGTGGTCGATTATTTAATCATACATAGTCTCACACTTCTTTCTCAATACCATCTCTTATCTATTTTCATATTAACCTAAACACTTCAATCATTCATATATATAAACAGAATTCAACTTGCAATTATTCATCGCATGGGTTACTTACTTGGCTTCACGAGCACTCCAGGTCCTAGTTACATCAAGATTTTGAGGCCATACATAGACTTCAAACGATCCCACGAACATGCTGGAATCAACAAAATTTCGATCGGAGTTATTGTTCACTATAGGTCACTCTTTATTTGAATCTTTCTTCCTCGTTTTGAATGCAACCATGTACGGAATGGAAAATCCATCATCGCTGATGAGTGGTATTTATATCACTATTTCTCACTTATTTAACCTAATATTTGTATAGTTTCTCGGGTTTTGTGAATGTTTTGATGTGTTTTATTGTTATTTTACAGATAAATAAAGTTTGGAAAACACTGGAAGCAATTTGGGGTCAAAATAGTGAAATGGATGAAAAGGGACATTTTTGTAATTTTTTAGGCGTCGCGACGCCAAAACCTTTAGCGCCGCGACTCCTAATGTGCTCCGGTCATGCTAACGTGCGCCGAGGGACACATGTCAGAATCTAAGAAATTGGCCTTGCTAACGTGCACCGGTTCTTGCCAACGTGCACCGACCTTGCTAACGTGTGTCGTGCCATGTGTCATCATTTGATTGAGCCGACAATATGCGTGGTCAAAATCCACGTTGACCGTAAACGCGTGCCAGCGTCGCGACGCTAGGAGCTTGGCATCGCGACGCCAGATGCCGAATTTGCCTATAAATTGAGGCCTTCACCACTCCATTTGGTGTGCTTTCCTTGGGATTTTTTCCCTGATTTCATAGGAAGCATCTAGTTTTGTAATATTAAAATTATGTATTTTTATTTTTAGTTTTTATTACAACTTTTTATTTATTTACTTTATGTTTTGTAGTTAAATTTCCGCTGGGGTAAAAGGTGAAACCTTTAATATAATTATCTAGGTAAATCTCACTTAATTATAATTTATAAATTATAATTTAACCGGATTAATTAATGTCAGACTTTATTACCACCTATATGGTCGGTCTAAATATAAATTAATTTTCCGCATATATGGCTGGTCTTTATGTGACAGATAATTACCGCCTATATGGCTGGTGTAATTGGACTAAATGGATTACCGCCTATATGGCTGGTTTTAAATGTTTAACATTATTAATTCCTGAGAAAGCAGAACATAAAATAATTTATATTTTATAATAAGTGAGATTCCTAGATAAGAAATATTAAATGTGGATCCTCTAACCCCATCATTTTATTTTATTATAGGGAAGTGATGAAACACAATATTCACACACTTAATAATTGATTTTCTTTTTATGGGTCATTCTTTAGTTTGTTTATTGAGTCTTAAGCTTAATGCTTCTTGTTGTCTGATCACCAATAAGATTGATGTGGTAAACTTAAAATGAACTAGACATAGGGATTTTAAGTTTCAGCCTTAGATTCAATAGCTCACGATCTTCCTTGAGGATAGATAACCCTTTAATAGATTTCCTTACAGGATTGACATATACCTGTCGGGCGGGGGTAGCCATAATTGGAACTTAATCTTAATGAATCCAGGTAATTTGGTTGACATAGACATATGGTTCAATTGGGTTATACTGGGTATTTGTGTCTAACCATCGACAGAGGCTTTTGCATATTTTCGTGTTCTAGGTTAGCAAACTGATTTATTACACATATGTAAGAGAATCAATTCATCTTTAGAATAATATTGTGTGGAGTCACGACCATAGATCTTTGAGTCTTTTATTTTATTTTCCTTATATTTTCTTTTGAGTCTGTTTTTATTTTAATTAGCAAATCCACATTCAACCAACCAAAAGCAATCATTCCCTTCTCCCTATAATTAGATACTTGTAAATAAATAGTATCAATAATTAATAACAACAGTAGGAATTAAGTCCTCGTGGGATCGATATTTTCTAAAACATAGTGCCGTGAAATGAAGCGATGAGCAGGAATCAAACAACCCATTATCGCGTATCTCTCTCTCTTTCATCACCGTTTCTAGTGTCCAAGGGCCGCCACCGGCCACCATAAGGTGGAGGGGTTGCCGGCGCACCCCTATGGCCCGTTGCGCCAACCAGCAATGGCCGGCAGGCCGCTGGCACGACAGGAGCTAAAAAAATGTGATTTTGGGGACTAGGGTGCGTGTGTGAGATGTGTGAAGCTTATGCCAATTTGGCAATTACAAGAAATTATGTGTATTTATGGAGAAGTTTCGGAAAATTACCTTCTGACCCTTGTAAAATTACAGTCAGGTCCCTCCAATGGAACGTTCTAGAAAATTTATATTTTGGAAGCCTTTCCGATGTAAATTTTAAAACCTGTTCAACACGAAAGGTGTTCGACTCAGAAAGATGAGTCCGATGGTTCAAGAATCAGCTCAATCGGAGTTCATTTGAAAGTTTTATAGTGGAAATAAGAATCTTTTGTATGTAGAATGATGTAAAAAGGAATCGCGTAACCGGTTCTCGAAACCACGCATTTTCCAACATGATGAATCTTAACTTTAAAATATTCCGATATATTTTCTAAAACATAAATGCTTTTTTTTCGAATAACATCCCGTAACAAATTCTACACTTCCATTCGGAAATCTTCCAGAACCGTTCCGAAAAAAATATTCGGGATATTACAAGCTCGCTACAAGGGTTAAAGGTGTTTTAAAAAATTATTTTTGTATATAAATAAATTATCATTTCTAAAAGGTGTGAATTCTGATATAACTTTATGACAAAAATATTATTTTCTTTTCAATATGACCTGTGAATATTGTAAGCACAATGAATTGATTGATATTTTTTCTAATGTGTGAATGGAAGAAGGGTAAAAAGTACAAGATAATTTGCTTGTTTGATATTTTAGAAAAAAATAAAACAATTACAAACTTGGATAAGAATTTATCTTTTTAAATTTCATTTGAATTACTAGGGACTAGTAATAAGTTTATTGGGGGTGTGATGAACACTAAAAAATGTAAATTTTTTAAAATAAAAATTAATCATTTTACACTTGTAGTTTCATTAATCCTATTAATTTAGCATATTTGTGAAATAATAATTAAATTTTTATTTTATATATTTTTATTGTGATTTTATTTCTTACGTAGGTGAAATAATATTTTGGATGCATAACTAGAAAAATGGATGTGACATTTGGATTTTGGAGACCAGAAACTTGAAATGACATTCTAACAGTGTACAATTTCAGAATTTCTAACTTTGCATAATATTCGTATTTTGGCCACAACCTTTTACTCTGATATCAGATTGAGACGATTCTAGCTTCAAATGAAAGAAGACTCAAATATCTATAACTATTCTCATTACAGGATGTTCTAGTTATGAGGTTTTCAAGGTCGAAATTGGTGGATAAATCAATGTATGTTGCATATAATTTTAATTATTAGAAAGAAATAAAAAAATAAATAAAACTTGAAATGTCACAATCCACCTAAATAAATATTTACAGAATGATAAAAAACATAAAAAAATATATAAAGTCAACAAATGAAAAAGAAAAAAAATGAATTAGTAAAACTTTATTGTTTGTATTTGATTTGGAAAGTTGTAATTTATAATTGAGGGATGGGCACTTCTATTATAAATAGAGGTGCTTACCTCTAATTTTCTTCATGTTTCCTTCATTTTCTCTCTTGAATTATTCGGAAGAAGTGTCTTGAGTGTTTTATTTCAGTAATAAAATTTTGTAATTTTTTATTCAAATCATGAGAAGCAAATTACATTCTGCTGGGGTAAAGGGTGAAACTCTAAATATAAGAATATAAATTAATCTTACTAATATTATAATATATGAATTGTAATTTGAAAACTAATATTTAATATTCTCTTATATTTGTGGGTGTCTTGATTCTCTGTAGACAGTCAAATCTTAGTTGACATAGTTAATACTTTACCCTATATTTAATGAGAGAGTAATTTAAATCTGGATTTATTATTGATAAACTTTGTTACCGCCTTTATGGTTGGTTTATTTATTTGGCATAATTGAATACTTAATTGGACTTGTTATAGATAAATATTATCACCACCTTTACGATTGGTTTTTATATGTTTTGACATAATTAATGTTGGAAGCGGCCGCGAGTGCGCAGCGGAAATCAAATTATTATGCCGCTTTCCCTTTGCCCAAGACCCATTTGTTTTGATTATTCTACAAGCCTAGGCATGTTACAATATATTCTAAGCATAAAACTCATAATACATGCAAAGAACATAAACCTAAACATGCTAACTATCATAAGAACTCTAATTAAAATAAAGAAAGAAAAAGACTTACTTGAACCGAAGACTCTCCAGTCCTCCCTCTAATGTACAAGCTTTTCTCGAACTCGGCAAGCTCTTCCACGTTCCAAAGAGCCACCCAAGTGTGTGGCTCCAAAGATACACACACCAAAGCCAAGACTACGCCTTGAGTGCACGGGTATTTTGCCCTTGGTGCTAGCCTAGGCAAATACCTTAAAACTTTTAACTCGAGGTTCTTCTAGTCAATTAGACTTAAGGATCCTCAAAATCAGTGGCTTACTCTTAAACTTTAGAGTTGTTCACTTATATAAACCCAAGATATGAAAGATTTTGGTGTAAAAATTTATGAAGAATTCTTTGGGTTATATAGTACTCCAAAGACAACAAATTAATTAAGAATCCGATGTGGGATAAAAGTTAATTTAATCTTAGCCATTGGATCTTAATTTAGTGGTTTAATGAGATTATAAAACCCTAATAAAAGTTTGGGCCGAATCGGAATTCAAAACAAATAACAAAAAAAGATTTTAGTATTCACGTTACTATTCACGTGAATAGTAATTTTTTAAATCCAATTCCCAAAGTGCCTCCATCGTCATTCACCAATCCCTAAGCCACTATGTAACCTCATAAATGATCTGTTCAATAATTAAACATATTGAACCATTATGAACAATTCCTACAACAATCATATATGCTGTTATATTTGTACTGTGCACTGTTACCATTGATTTCAACTTTGTTGTGGTGACCTTTTGGGTTCCCCTCAAGTTGGACATGAAATGAATCGTGATAATTTAATCGAACATAAATTATCCTCCGATCAGATGGTCGTTCGATTTCAATTACCAAGTTTGACATCTAGCAACATGCCAAGCCCTCAAATGAGAAGGAAAGAGATATATATACCCATTCTGTATGCGATTTACATATGATACGGTCCCTCACCTAACTATATCCCCACCTATTGACCTATGGTATAGAAAGTGTCTACTCATATGGTCAAAGGTATGATGTTGATAGTTTCATGAATCGTGCTAACCCAAGAATCTCACATGATTCTTCCGTTGTGGCCACAGTCTCAAGCACTGATCACACATATCACCCGCGAACTGGAATACTACTCTTTTAAGAAAATATTATCCGAGAGAGTGGCGATTCTCTGTTGTATCTTTACAAACTTCATGTGTTTCAACAAATGACCCAATCATACCCTTATGACCAGATCTTTTGAACCGGGGAAGGAGAATGTCAAAGTTATTTGATCCACACATAAGATTGTAAAACCTCAAGTCTAAGGACTAGTCATATAATCGATACATGAAAGTTCTCACAGACACATGGGATAAACACTCCATATGAAAACTTTCGGCGGTTAGTTCGATGGACACGAGCAACTCATGCATCCATGTGATACACCAAGCGGACGGATCTCCGCTTGTAGCCTATGAGATCGGCTACCCCACTTAAGGCGGATTATATTATCATGCTAGTCTCTCCGCTTTGTGAACGTCCAGATTATTCACAAAACTATGACTAGGAACATTTAAGAGTAATGATTCTCATAAGGCGTGGAAGTCATCGTCTTATTACTCCAAGGGCTTTATTACAGTGTTGATGATTCATATACGTTATGTAAGTCACGTATAATAAAGATTGCCATTTTATTAATTAATGAAAATATTACAAATACATGTACATATAGCCCATCCACAAGTTGGGTATAGGGCATATCCCTAACAATTAATTCATGAAGTAATTAATTGGGTATTAATGACAATTTATATATTATAGAAGTAAGATTTATTTATAATTGAAATATCAAGAGGGGATCCCCTAGCCCCAACATTCTAATTTATTGTTGTAGTTCAATTTAAAAGTGTTCACACTTCAAACAATTCAGCCTTTTTTTTTACTCGAATTATTATTTTATTTTACTAAATCTATTTCATTTGGATCAACCCTAGACTTACCAGGTTATTTTTTTACTTCAACATTCTTATACTTGGAAGTAAAGAACCAATTTGTGAGTCTGTCAAGTTTTTTTAAATAGGCAAGGTAAAAGTATGATTTTCCTTATCATAAACTGGCTCCAAAACGCGTCCAAAATAACCCACTTACAGATAACCATTCGAACGCCACAAGAACGTGTGCCACAAGCAAGTAGTTCCGTAAAATAGTTCGAACGTCCTGACGAATGCACAACGAACGTAAAGCCTCCGGAAGATTTCGTTCAAACCCAATGACGAACGTGACTCGAACGTTTGATCTTTGAAAGATTTCGTTTGAAAGTTAATACGAACGTTCCACTAACAAACTCAACACAGACCTACTTCTGATATCTTCCTGCAAAGTCTTCCAAATAATTGTTCAATTTCTCAGAGATCTTCAAAACCCATTACAACTCAATTGAGCTTGCTTTTTTACGAACATTGCAAACAAACATAGAACTAACTATCTACCCATTTGGCATTTCGTGACAAAATACCTAATACAAAGACTACGGTAAAATATAATATAATAAATAGCCAAATGCCAACCATCAAGACAATGACTTATTACATATGACTCGATCTAATACCTTACCAAGTACTCTTGAAGTCGATGCCACCACAACCACTAATCTACTCACATGAAACATCCACAAACAAAAATATACCGTGAAAAATATAGGGAATATAAAAAACAGATAAAATGAAATAATAGTCTCATTTATTTAAATATAGATATCATACTCACCTTAATCCTATCGCCCTCCCTCTTTAAAATGAGATATCCAAAAAATGATATTCTACTCTCCATTTTTTGTCACGAAATGACAATGAGTAAAGATAATATGTCAAAATAAAATATCAAGATATCAATTAAAAAACACATGCAAGAGAATATGCAAAATTAACTTACTCCCATTCTCTAACAGCCTTACTTAGTTAGCAAAATGAACACACGAGAAGTAAAAACTCAGAATCATGCAATGCTAAAAAAATAGTGTGCGATGGCATGAAGCACCACACAAGCACACAATGAGTTAAAAATGTCAAAAAATAACTCAAAACAACATTTCAAGTAAGGACAATGATGCTCATTCATATTCAGTTCTTCATAACATGAGATAATATGCACCATGCACTTTTGGTCATGCTAATAATACATGCATGCATATGATGTAACACTAAAGCATAGTAACACACTTTCATGAAAAATAAGTACACAATGAGTCAAGGCTTAAGTCCTTACTTTATGAACGGGACACAGCCAAAAAACCTCATCTCATGACACATAAAGTCCATAAAATAAGTGGTCAAACTCAGCGCTATTAGGACTTGAAAAATAAATAATATTGGTTGCATGCTATAATATTCTCCCCCTAAATATGATGAGTTGATAAATAAAAACTCTTTCAAATGAATGGTTTTTGCCATTATCTTTTGAATGTGGCCCATTGGCTCTTTTGCACTTGAGACTCATTTAAACTTTTTTTATTTTTTTCATTTATTTTACTTTTACAAGAGGATATCATAAGGTCATATAGTCAAAGGTCACGCTATATAGTGAGCTAAGTATGCCAAAGATTAAACTACTAGTCCAAAAACTCATACATGCGACCAAGCCTCAAGACATAAACGTGTATGTAAGATGCAAGCACAAGATATACTAAGGGTTTCCATCACACACACTCAAGCACATAGAGCATCAAGAAAAATAAAATCATATTACACATGCATAAACATATATCTTACATACCAGGACCACATACATATGCTTTTACATACTCTTTCAAGTTAGAAAATCATTTTGGTCTTTTTCATTTTATTATTTTTTTTATTATTTTTCTTTAAAAAACAATAAAAGACGCAACAAGGCTTGGCATTATCCAATGATACGTGGAGTTGTATCTTGAGTGCAGATCATACTACCGTCCATTTGGAATCGGCTATGAAATTTATGTCTGGGTTTTCATCATATATACAAATAGACATATAGCAAAAATAAATCAACCATAAAAAAATCGCATAACCATATGTAGTAAAAGAAAAACATGCAATCATGCAAAAACATAAACACAACCCCACACAAATTCCCTGAGGAAATATGAATGCACCAACTAAGTGGAGTTGCACCGAAGTGCACTCTCATCACACCATATATGATCAAGGCATTCTAACTTGATAGGAATCCATCTCGCCTCCTCACCTAAAATTTCTTATCAATCTTCTTTACTTGATAACTCCTTATCAGCAATGCACGTTCTCACTAATGAATTTCGTGTATTTAGCTAGCGCAGAAACTTGGCGCTAGATTTGACGAATAAAATCTAGGCAAAACATGCTTAGACCTTTTCTTTTATTTATGCAACATAAAAACACTTGGGTCTAATATGTCATGACTTTCCATAGTGATGGAAAACATGTACAAATCTTGGATGAGAGCGAGGTTTACCAAAAGCACCTCTAGATTGAGTTTGGTGTAAAAAATAGGAACCACAGAGGGAAGCACTTGACACTCACCAATGGGTTGTTTCCTAGGTCACGTGGAGGAGTGAAAGATAAGTTTTAGATATTGATGTCTTGTCACAACTTGACTCAACAAAGTCTACTCCTCTATTCTCATAGGGAGACATACCAAGACATATCATACAATCTAGTTTCTCAGTCCCACTAGTAAACGCAGATGTTTGGGTTCTAGTATTTTCAAGTTCTGTTTCTAAGAATTTGACTCTATCAATTAGTGATTTATTCCTCTCCTCAAAGTCATCAATAATTGAAAGAATCTTATCAAGCTTGGCTTTAACTTCATTCTTTTTTAGCTCAGTTTCCTTTCGCGTCTTATTGACTTCAACATTTATCTTTTTGATAGCTAAGCTCTCATTGAACAATTCTGTTTAAGCTACCTGAATTTCATCTTCATTGATTACGCCCAAAAGTTTCTTACGGCTATCGCAGTATAGTTGGTTGTCGATTCCTCAGAGAGATTGTTACAAAGAACTGATTTACTTAAACAAAACGTTAGTAGTAACTTAATGAAAAGATATAGATTGAATTGGTAATTAAGTAAAGATTAATAAAAATAATTAAAAGATATCAATAGAGAGAGGCATCAAAGCATCATGAATCCCTCTTGTATCAAATTCATATATTCAGTTATTGATTCCTATTATTACTCAATTGAAGGTTTCACATCTCAAACCAACAATCAGAAAATATTCAATTCTAAGCATATTAAATTCTAAGGAAATTGATGATTTATTTTCTCTATGTTAACAGCACACAAAGTCATCGTTACGACTTAGCTAACGTCGACAATATACCCTCAAGCAATACTGCAGCAGAAGACCAAATCATAAAACAACTTTACCAGTCACAACTAGGTTAGCAAATCACACATAGAAGAAGCATGACTGGATCTATATAGGAGTTGACAAAACATAGTTTCTGGATTAAGAAATCGTAAAATAATAAAGAATAACAACCATCAATTATATTAAACGTTAATAATAAAGAAGGTACCTTAGAAATCAACAACATAAATATAAGAAATTAAATACAAAAGTTCATCCTTAGCTTTGCATAGTAGATTAGTTCTCCATGGAAGAAAGAGATGTAGCCTTTATATATCGAAGAGACGTCATGGTTTCCTTGAAGTTCTTCATTCTCTTTTTTGATTTTTTGTTTGTGGCTCTTTGTTTTATGTTTCTCCTTTGTTTCTCTCTTATTTTTTCTCCTCTTTAGGGTTTGGATGAAGTTAGGTTTATATAGAAAAGACCCAGAGTCATAATGGGCATCAAAGACGTCAAAATTAGGTTTTTAGGGTCTTCTGAGGCGCCGCAATGCCAGAACTTGGGCGCCACAGCACCCAATCCTCGACATAATGTATGGGATGGTTTCTGAGTGGGTGTTGCGGTGCCAAGAAGTTGGGCGTCGCGGCGCCTTCTGTATGATTTGGTTCTTGCCACTTTCCGCTTCTCCTCTACTCTCGTGCGTGTCTGATGCTCCTGTTAGGTCCCAAAACATGAGTAATTGCTCTATTCTTCATGTTCATTGCTCCCTAATACAAAGCATAAAATAAACTCTAATTAAGATTAAATACATGATAATTAAGCCGAGTTAACGATGTTCTAAGTACACTTTTGTGCACTTATCACAACCCCAACCAGCTTATTACTAGTCCCTAACAATTCAAGCGTAAAATAAAATAAGAACGAAATAAATAAAACTATCTAAGCCATTTTTGTAGGGATCACAATTGCATTTAACATATGTAACAAGCCTTTAAACCCCTAGGTGTCCCTAATGATGAGTTATAGTCTCGTGAGGGCTTACAACGACGACACCCACAAACGTATTTAAAACACATACATTCATGCAAAATGTTATAACAAAATGAAATAGTCCCAATAGTTATATATATTATTGTCCTCAAAGAATGTCTAGCAATGAAATCAAAGAACTTTCAAAGTACTCAATGCAACCCAAATCCAAATCCTTGAATAAATCATCTAAGCCATACTCACAGTGTGTGTGTGTGTGTGTAAATGTTTATTCACAGCTTGATACCCAGGTAAGCCAACTCAACGATTTCGTTTAAAAATTGGGATCCGATGGGTCAAACCAACCTAGATATATCAATTATGCTCTGTAATTGTGTCTATGTGCTCAGTATGGTATGATGATTTTTTTTCTTTTTTTGTCTCTTTTTTTTCAACTTTTTCTTTTCTTTATTTTTTTTCAACACACCTACCCTTTAAGGTAGTATTTCTCCTCATGGTGGTCCTTACACTCGCCCATGGGTAGCTTCACGCTTATCGGTTATAGGTGGTTTAATTTCTTTCTTTCGAAACTTTTTCTTTTTATTTTTAGCCATACCATACATCATAACACTAGAAAATTAGGATAAACATCTAAGTAAACGGTCATTCATCGACATGTAATTTCTTCAACTAGTCACTTTGCCAACAACCTAGGTTCTTACTGCTAAAAACCTATCGTTAAGTGCTTACAAGTCTAACCTATATCAACGATTCAAGGTATCAGATAAAAGTACATCAGAACTTATCATTTCTAAGATTTCACCCTAAAGGAAACAATATTCATCATTGGACTATGCTTTACTATTAAGGACTAAAAATAAACAAAACAAATTTTTTTATAACAGAATCATCATGCGCATGCATACATCCCAACACTTAAAACTTGCATTGTCCTCAATGTAAGATAAATATAAGGAAAAAGGATTAAGGAACAAGACTACCAGACATGGAGTAGATCAGGCTCTTGCTGGTAAGACTGTAGTTGTGTGGCTGTGTAGGTTGTGCTGACACCTACATAAATACTCATGCAAATAACAAGCACGCAATTAGCACACAATAAAAATAAAATTGAAGTAAATAAATAAATAAAATAAAATGAAATGAAATAAATACAGATGCAAAGGTTGCCTCACCGTTAGCGCTAAGTTTAACATCTTCAGCTAGACGTAACCACTTACTATTGTCCTGGTGGCTTCCATGTAGAGAACTGATGAAGGCGAGAAAGAATTTGTGGCTGCTTGTAGCAGTTCATCCAGTGATCCCCCAGTGTCTGGTGGTTGAAATTTGAGGTTGCACATATGACTAAATTTGCTTAACTTCCTTTTAAACTTCCCAGGTATCATCCTCAATTGAGCATTAACTCTCATTTTCTCTTTTTACGGTTCTGTGGGGGCAATTTCAGTTCGGGAGGATTTGATTCAGGTTGTAGAGAAGCTGTTTCTGGCAGAACTATTTTTAGCATGTATGTATATTGGCACTCATAATCACATTGTGGTTGTTTTTGAACATGAAAGAGATTCACTTCCAGTGTCATATTTCCAAATGTCATCTTCATGAGACCGTTCGTGCAATTGATAATAGCATTAGCTGTAGCAAGGAAAGGTCTACCTAAGATGAGTGGAATTTTTGACTCAGTGTCAACCACAGATCACGTATCTAAAATCAGAAAATCAACAGGGTAGTAGAATTTATCGATTTGAACTAAAACATCCTCAACTACACCACAGGGTGTTCTGATAGAGCTGTCAGCCAACTGTAAAACTACAGATGTAGGTTTAATCTCTCCAAGCCCTAGCTGCTTATAGATTGAATATGGCATGAGATTAACACTGGCACTTAAATCTAATAACGCTTGACCAAACTCATATATGGCAATATGGCAAGTGATTGTTGGACATCCTGGATCTTTGTACTTTTGTGGAGTCCTCTGTTCAATTACTACACTAGCATGCTTTGTTAAAAATGTAGTCTTCTTCAAATTATGCTTCATCTTCATGGTGCATAGATCCTTCAAAACTTTCGCATAAGTGGGAATTTGTTTTTATCACATGTAACAGAGGAAGGTTGATCTTTACTTGTTTCAAATGTTCTAGGATCTCACCATTTGGGTCTGTAGTTATCGCTATGGGCCTCAGTGGCTGAGGAAAGGGTACTCTAACTTGGAAATACGTCTCTTGATCTGCCTGAGAGGTATTTTCATTACTATCCTTACTTGCTCCTTGATGAGCGGAAAATATATCAATATTTACCGTCCCTTTTACTTATATTTTGTTTAGTTTCTCGGGTTTGATGAACGTTTTGATATGTTTTAGTTTATTTTGCAGATAAAATAATATTGGGACTTAATGAAATCATTTAGGACGAAATATGGGTCAAATAAGGGCAAAAATTGGACTTGACATATTAATTTTGGAGATTGGAAACTTGAAAGGGCGTTTTAACGAAGTGCAGTTTTGGAAATTCCAGTTTTGTGCATCTGTCGTAATTTGGGCATAACATTTTACTCCGAATCGGATTGAGTTGATTCAAGTTCCAGATTAAATAAGACTCAAATATCTACAACTTTTAAAGACAAAATATTTTCGAATTCTGAAGGTTGCATGACCGAAATTGATGAACCATCCAGAAGTGTGTTGTGTGTAATTATTAAAATCACTTTCAATCATTTTCAAAGCAAAAAAATAAATTAATAAATAAATAATAAAAATTATCAAATCATCACCAAACATGATAAGATATTAGTGGAGCAATTAATAATGGATTTTGTGGAGCAACTAGTGGAGCAATTAATAATTGATTTGGTGGATGATTTGATGGAGGCAAAATTTTGCCTATAAATACCAAGCCATTTCATTTGTAAAATTCATACTTTCTTCTTTGAAATTCCAAAAGAATAAATAAGAAGATTGTATCTTGTTTGTTTATTTATAGCTTTCAGTAATTAATTTCCACTTTCGCACTTTCTTTTCTTTATTTTTCAGTTTTTACTTTACGTAATTTACTTTTACGCACAGTACTTTTCTTTCTTTAATTTTCAGCAATTTACTTTCAGCATTTACTTTTCAGCAATTTACTTTCAGCATTTACTTTTCATCATTTAATTTTCAGTATTTAATTTCAGCATTTACTTTCCGTCATTTAATTTTCAGTATTTTACTTTATGTCTTTTATTTTATTTAAGTTTTTTTTACTACCCGTAAATATGTGTCGTAACTAAGCCAGTTATCTGGGGTTGTGATGAAATCTAATATCACCGGTTTATAAGAGGTTAGATTATAGCTTGGGTAATATAAAGATTTATTTATTGAGTCTTAATCTTAATGTTTTTTCATTAACTGGCCATTAATAAAATTGAACTGGGAAACTTAAAATGAACTAGAAATAGAGATTTTAAGTTTAAGACCTTAAACTCAATAGTCCACGATCTTCCTTGAGGATAGATAACCCTTTAATAGATTTCCTTACAGGATAGACATATACCTATCGGGCGGGGGTAGCCATAATTGGAACTTAAACTTAATGAATCCAGATAATTTGGTTGACATAGACATATGATTCAATTGGGTTAAACTGGGTATTTGTGTCTGACCATCGACAGAGGCTTACACATAATTTAGTGTTCCAGGTTAATAAATCAATGTATTACCCAACTTTAAGATAACCACTTCATCTTTAAAATGATATTGGAAGAAATCACAACCCTAGATAGTTTTTAATATTGAATTTTCTTATAACCTACATTCGAACAATTTTATTTACTTGTTTTTAAATTTAGAATCGTCACCATTTCAAATCAATCAAACAACCTATTAGATACTAGTAATCATTTGACCTCATAAAATTAATAGATTAGATATTAAGTCCTAGTGAGATCGATATTTTTATACTACTTGAACGATACGTGCGCTTGCATTATACGAGTGTGTTTACGCCGGTCAAGCTTTTGGCGCCGTTGCCGGGGACTTATTTATCTTTTAATATTAGTTTAGGGGTTAGATACGTTACTTGTATCTAATTTCTTTTTACTTATTGTTTTTATTTTCTTGTGTTTCAGGTTCTCAGAAAGTACATGAGACGAACCAAAAGCTTTGAACTCCGACCGCTTGACCCAGAAATTGAAAGAACCATCAGACAGTTGAGAAGGGAAAGGCGAGAAGGCCAAGAAGAAATCATTAACATGGAACCTGAACCATTGGAGGTTGCACCACCAATTCCCATTCGAGACATAACCATTCTGGTGGTTGACAGACTCATTTCCTGTATTGTACTTCCTCTCTTACCAGCAAATGCGTGTGACATCAAAACATGCATTCAGATGATTCAGCAGTCAGTTCAGTTCGGGGGGAATGCAACTGAAGATCTTAATGCCCACATCAGTAACTTCTTGGAAGTTTGCGGTACTTTCAACTACAACAGAGCATCAGAAGAAGCAATGAGACTGCGTGTTTTCCCATACTCCTTGAAGGACAGAGCTAAAGCTTGGCTACATTCACTACCAGCAGGTTCTATCACAACTTGGAACACTTTAGCCACCAAATTTCTTGCAAAGTACTTTCCACCTTCCAGAACCGGAAAGCTGAGGAATGACATCACATCCTTTGTACAACAAGATTCAGAATCCCTCTACGAAGCTTGGGAAAGATTCAAAGATATACTCTGGAAATGTCCTCACCATGAAATTCCAAAATGGCTTCAAGTCCAAACATTCTATAATGGACTTTCTGGAATAATGAGAACCACAATCGATGCTGCTGCTGGAGGAGCTTTAATGGCAAAAGGAGAAGATGAAGCCTGGGACCTAATCGAAGAAATGGCCAACAACAATTCTTTATGGCCAACAGAAAGGAGCATGATCCAAAGAATTGCAGGAATTTATGAAGTTAAAGCCAACACAGCACTGAATTCCAAGCTGGATGTGATTTGTAAAAATCTGAAAATTCTTAACATAAAAGTTAATAGTGGATCCACAAGTTCACCATTTGGAGAAGCACCTGAGTCAGAATCTTTCAACCAACATAAAGAAACGGTGAATTATGTCAATAATTTCAACAGACATGGGAACAATCCATATTCCAACACCTACAACCCAGGGTGGAGGAATCATCCTAATTTTTCATGGAGCAACAATTCAGGACAACAGCAGAACTATCCACCACCTGAATTCCAGCAACAGAACAAAAGCTAGGAACAGGCAAATGAACCAGGAATAACAGAAGTGTTGACCCACTTGAAAAAGATAGAAGCAAAACACGACTCTCAAACAACAAGATATGATACTATGTTTCAATATCAAGCAGCAAGATATGATGCTATGTTTCAAAATCAAGTAGCATTCAATCAAAGCCATTCAGCCTCTATCAAAGCACTAGAGAATCAAATCGGAAAACTGGCCAATGCTCAGAGTTACAGACCGCCAGGGAATCTTCCCAGCAACACAGAACTAAATTTAAGGAACATGGGAAATGAGCAGTGTCATGCCATCATGTTAAAAAGCGGTAATGAAATCAACAAAGATGTTGGAGCCAAAACAGCTGCTGAGGAAGTCCAAAAAGAAACAAAGCAACAGATGGAGGAAAAAGAAGCAAAGGAAAAAGAACAGATCATTCCACCTACAACCTTTCCTCAGCGTCTTCAAAAGAATAAAATGGACAAGCAGTTTGCTCGATTCTTGGAGGTGTTCAAAAAGCTGCATATCAACATTCCATTTGCAGAAGCGTTGGAACAAATGCCCAGCTATGCCAAATTCATGAAAGACATTCTTTCACGAAAGTGGAGATTGGGAGATTATGAGACAATAGCATTATCAGAAGAATGCAGCGCTATCATTCAGAGGAAACTTCCCCCAAAGTTGAAAGATCCTGGCAGTTTCACTGTTCCTTGCACCATAGGAGATCATGACTTCGGTAAGGCTCTGTGTGATTTAGGTGCTAGTGTTAACTTGATGCCTTTTTCTATTTTTAGGAAACTGCAGATTGGAGAAATAATGCCCACTTCAGTCTCACTACAACTTGCTAATAGAACGCTCGTATTTCCAAGAGGCGTAGTTGAGGATGTGCTGGTCAGGTTGACAAATTCATTTTCCCAGTAGATTTTATTGTCCCTGATATGGAGGAAGACGCAGACGTGCCAATCATCCTCGGGAGACCATTCTTGGCTACAGGTCGAACCATTATTGATGTACGAAAATGAGAATTAACCATGAGGGTACAGGACCAAGAAGTAACATTCAATGTTTTCAAGGCCATGAATTTCCCAGATGATGAAAAGAATGAGGAATGTTTCAAACTCGATGTGATACATAGTACCGATCAATACTCTGATGAATGACAAAGTTCTACTGACAAACTTAAAACATGTCAATTGCTTGTGGAGCCTAAAGATAAAGCGTCTTTTGTACTGAAGAAGCCAATTCTTGCACTACAAGCAACAGAAGAGAAAAAGTTCAACCAGCTCAACGAATTGGAGGAATTTCACAATCAGCCTTTTGAGGATGCCAAATTGTACAAAGAAAATGGCAACAAAAGACATGATGAGAAGTTAGTGCGCATACAACTGGAACCAGGGCAGAAGGTACTGTTAAACAAATCAAGGGTGAAATTCTTCCCATGGAAGCCAAAATCACGGTGGTCAGGTCCATTTGTGATCACCAAAGTTTTACCAAATAGAGCCGTTGAGATACATGATCTTGACTCCAACAAAACTTTCAAGGTTAAAAACAAGCGTGTCAAGCACTACTGGGGAGAATCATTTGAGCGACAAAAAGAAAGTGTCACACTTTCAGATCCAGCTTAACGTTCGAGAAGTCAAGTCTGGCTGACAACTCTAAACTTAGCGCTAGCAGAGAGGCAACCCATGCAATTTTTGTATATATTGTGATCTGGTGTGTTTTATTTTTGTGTGTTTAATTTTTGCAGGTTTAGTCATTTCAAGATAGAAGAAACTCTCGCAAATCTTCGCAAGCAATTTCTTTCCCTCCCTCAAAAATCTCTGATGAAAGTTTACAAAGCTCGCTTGGAACGGATGTGGTTATTGATGATCAAAGGTATTCCTACTGACATTCGTTGGTTAATTGAAGCACGGGTCCGATTGGCAGGTGAGTCTTCTGACTCTTTTATTTCACATCTGTCTGGTTTAGGAAAGAGCATATATGCTAAAAAGAGAAGAGCCAACAGAATGTGTGTTTGTTATAAATGTGCTCGTATGTTTTGTAATACTCGTTGTCATTCTTTAGGAATGGTGTCTGATAACCGCGAAGACAAAATTAAATTCATTAGGGATGGCTTGAGTAAGGAGTCTTTGGATGACATATCTAAAACTCTTGAGACGCATCCCAGTGGATATGTTCACATAGCTATTCGCAAATTACATACACAATTCCAAAAGGAAAGACAACAATTAAGTCTTGGAATCTGACTCAAAAAGACCATGTTGCTAGTTTATAAGAAAATTGGATGGGAAGCTTGTCCCTGACGCATATACGTCAATCAAGCCATTACTTTTCTTGTAAATATTATATCTCTTTGTCTTTTCTTAATAATTGTGATTTGTTTTGTTGTTTTCTTTTATTTTCTCCGAAAGGATCCAGACCTTTTTTACTATCACGATATTATTTCGCTACTAATCGTCCTCTGGAAGATACTTGTGTTATTTTTACTCACCCTTTTCAGGTACTATAAATTCAGCCCGTCATTGCACTTTTGAAGGCATCCAGAGTTGAGAAAGAAATACATATAAAAAATGGAAGCCACTTCAAGAAGATGAGTTGAAAACATCTGTGTGTTTTGCGATAGTAGTGTTGGTGTTAAGCCACAATAAGTAGAAGCAGCACAAGAATTGGGTCGAGTCTTAGCTGCAAGAAATATGCACTTAATATATGGCGGATGCAATCTTGGACTTATGGGGATCGTTTCAAAAGCTGTACAGGAATGAGGCAGTCACGTTTTGGGAATCATCCTAAAACCTTTGGCAGAAGCAAATCTTATTGAACCATCAAACGGAGAGGAACTGATCGTTCCAGGTATGTCTGAACGTTTGGTAGAAATGATTCACCGTGCTGATGCTTTTATTGCTTTGCCAGGTGGCTTGGGTACATTGGAGGAAATTTTTATTGTGCTATCTTGGGCGAACCTGAACATACACCAGAAACCAATTGGGCTGTACAACGTTGATGGATTTTATGATTTTCTTTGTGTGTTTCTTGATGATGCCCGGAGAAATGGATTCGTGTCAAAACCTTTGAAAAAACTCATCTTTACTGCCAGAACTGCTCCGGATCTAATAGACCAACTCATAGCCTATGAACCACGAGTTGACCCTATCCTTTCAAAGATAAATTGGTCTGAGGACGATCGTGGTAAGATGCGTAGGATTAATCTGAATCTTAACCTTTAATTTCCTATAGAATTTCAGCTAACCATGTATATTTTCTAAACTCTTCTTCAACTTTTTAAGACATTGGGGACAATGTCTCATTTAGGTTTGGGGGAGGGAATTAGTTGATCAGTACTTATTTTTAGTTTGTGTGTTGTTTTTATTTGATGTCCAAAATTTTTCGAAAAATACAAAAAAATTGAAAAATTTTCAAAAATTACAAAAATATTTTGCGTTTTTGTGTTTTTATTTTCACTAAAATGGTGAAATTGGTCAGAGATAGCTGAGTAATGAGTTTCCACTCCTGAGACGTATCTCAAGCCTATTTTTGAATTAAGTTAATTTTTGTTTATTTCCTTTTGAATTATTTAATTTGTGAATTCTCCATAAAACGGACTAAAATAAATCTTCATATGCTCAGTTGACAGGTATTATCAACATATATAGTAACATACGGACATGAGCTAAAATTGAAAATTTTGTAATATTCAGTGCTCTAGTTTAATTAGAGGAAGCATCTCAAAAAGCAATGGAGTGAAAAAAAAAAACGTTTGAGATCCGAGTTATTAAGTCTGTAAGGGTGTTTGAACACCTAGTGCCCTAAAAACAACTGGTTTGGGAGTCACTGGCCCAAAGCTCGTTACATGGATCAAAGATGCTGCAAAAATATATATAGCTGAAGTCTGAGTAATTAAGTTCGTAGGGGTGTCTTAACACCTGGTGCCCTAAAGCCAACTGGTTTGGGAGCCACCGACCCAACACTCGCTACATAGATGGAAGATATTATATATAAATAAAAAAAATCAAAAATCAAAAAAAAAAAATCATAAAAATTATTCCATTGCTGCAAAAAGATGTGAATTCTGATAAAACTTTAGGACAAAAATTACTCTCTTATCAACTGCACTTGTGGGAAAAAATGAGTTGATTAATATTTTATCGGTTGTGCATATGGAGAATGGTAAATATAATCAGAGAATTTACTTATTCAGTAATTTAGAAAGAAAGAAAACAACTAGTAACTTGGAGTAGAAGTTTCACCTGATTAGTCACTAACTTCTTTATTCTCTTTTCTCTTGTCTTTTTGCTTTTGTGTGAATTAGTTTTTTTATCTTTTTACTTTTGTAAAACGTTTGTGGGTATCGTTGCTGTAAGCCCTCACGAGACTATAACTCGTCCACTAGGGACACCTAGGGGTTTAAAGGCTTGTTGCATATGCTAAATGCAACTGCGATCCCTACGAAAGTGGCTTAGTTTAATTTAAATTATTTCTTGTATTTTATTTTGTTGTTTTGCTCGAGGACTAGGAAAATGTTAGGTTTGGGGGTGTGATGAGCGGAAAATATATCAATATTTACCGCCCCTTTTACTTAATATTTTGTTTAGTTTCTCGGGTTTGATGAACGTTTTGATATGTTTTAGTTTATTTTGCAGATAAAATAATATTGGGACTTAGTGAAGTCTGAATAATTAAGTTCGTAGGGGTGTCTTAACACCTGGTGCCCTAAAGCCAACTAGTTTGGGAGCCACCGACCCAAACTCGCTACATAGATGGAAGATATTAATATATAATAAAAAAATCAAAAATCAAAGAAAAAAAATCATAAAAATTATTCCATTGCTGCAAAAAGATTGAATTCTGATAAAACTTTAGGACAAAAATATTACTCTCTTATCAACTGCACTTGTGACTGTTGTGGGAAAAAATGAGTTGATTAATATTTTATCGGTTGTGCATATGGAGAATGGTAAATATAATCAGAGAATTTACTTATTCAGTAATTTAGAAAGAAGAAAACAACTAGTAACTTGGAGTAGAAGTTTCACCTGATTAGTCCTAACTTTTATTCTCTTTTCTCTTGTCTTTTTGCTTTTTTTGTGTGAATTAGTTTTATTATCTTTTTACTTTTGTAAAACGTTTGTGGGTTATCGTTGCTGTAAGCCCTCACGAGACTATAACTCGTCCACTAGGGACACCTAGGGGTTTAAAGGCTTGTTGCATATGCTAAATGCAACCGCGATCCCTACGAAAGTGGCTTAGTTTAATTTAAATTATTTCTTGTATTTTATTTTGTTGTTTTGCTCGAGGACTAGCAAAATGTTAGGTTTGGGGGTGTGATGAGCGGAAAATATATCAATATTTACCGCCCCTTTTACTTAATATTTTGTTTAGTTTCTCGGGTTTGATGAACGTTTTGATATGTTTTAGTTTATTTTGCAGATAAAATAATATTGGGACTTAGTGAAGTCTGAGTAATTAAGTTCGTAGGGGTGTCTTAACACCTGGTGCCCTAAAGCCAACTGGTTTGGGAGCCACCGACCCAACACTCGCTACATAGATGGAAGATATTATATATAAATAAAAAAAAATCAAAAATCAAAGAAAAAAATCATAAAATTATTCCATTGCTGCAAAAAGATGTGAATTCTGATAAAACTTTAGGACAAAAATATTACTCTCTTATCAACTGCACTTGTGACTGTTGTGGAAAAAATTGAGTTGATTAATATTTTATCGGTTGTGCATATGGAGAATGGTAAATATAATCAGAGAATTTACTTATTCAGTAATTTAGAGAAAGAAAGAAAACAACTAGTAACTTGGAGTAGAAGTTTCACCTGATTAGTCACTACTTCTTTATTCTCTTTTCTCTTGTCTTTTTGCTTTTGTGTGAATTAGTTTTATTATCTTTTTACTTTTGTAAAACGTTTGTGGGTATCGTTGCTGTAAGCCCTCACGAGACTATAACTCGTCCACTAGGGACACCTAGGGGTTTAAAGGCTTGTTGCATATGCTAAATGCAACCGCGATCCCTACGAAAGTGGCTTAGTTTAATTTAAATTATTTCTTGTATTTTATTTTGTTGTTTTGCTCGAGGACTAGCAAAATGTTAGGTTTGGGGGTGTGATGAGCGGAAAATATATCAATATTTACCGCCCCTTTTACTTAATATTTTGTTTAGTTTCTCGGGTTTGATGAACGTTTTGATATGTTTTAGTTATTTTGCAGATAAAATAATATTGGGACTTAGTGAAGTCTGAGTAATTAAGTTCGTAAGGGTGTCTTAACACCTGGTGCCCTAAAGCCAACTGGTTTGGGAGCCACCGACCCAACACTCGCTACATAGATGGAAGATATTATATATAAATAAAAAAAAATCAAAAATCAAAGAAAAAAATCATAAAAATTATTCCATTGCTGCAAAAAGATGTGAATTCTGATAAAACTTTAGGACAAAAATATTACTCTCTTATCAACTGCACTTGTGACTGTTGTGGGAAAAAATGAGTTGATTAATATTTTATCGGTTGTGCATATGGAGAATGGTAAATATAATCAGAGAATTTACTTATTCAGTAATTTAGAAAGAAAGAAAACAACTAGTAACTTGGAGTAGAAGTTTCACCTGATTAGTCACTAACTTCTTTATTCTCTTTTCTTGTTTTTTTTGCTTTTGTGTGAATTAGTTTTATTATCTTTTTACTTTTGTAAAACGTTTGTGGGTATCGTTGCTGTAAGCCCTCACGAGACTATAACTCGTCCACTAGGGACACCTAGGGGTTTAAAGGCTTGTTGCATATGCTAAATGCAACCGCGATCCCTACGAAAGTGGCTTAGTTTAATTTAAATTATTTCTTGTATTTTATTTTGTTGTTTTGCTCGAGGACTAGCAAAATGTTAGGTTTGGGGGTGTGATGAGCGGGAAATATATCAATATTTACCGCCCCTTTTACTTAATATTTTGTTTAGTTTCTCGGGTTTGATGAACGTTTTGATATGTTTTAGTTTATTTTGCAGATAAAAATATGGGACTTAGTGAAGTCTGAGTAATTAAGTTCGTAGGGGTGTCTTAACACTTGGTGCCCTAAAGCCAACTGGTTTGGGAGCCACCGACCCAACACTCGCTACATAGATGGAAGATATTATATATAAATAAAAAAAAATCAAAAATCAAAGAAAAAAATCATAAAAATTATTCCATTGCTGCAAAAAGATGTGAATTCTGATAAAACTTTAGGACAAAAATATTACTCTTATCAACTGCACTTGTGACTGTTGTGGGAAAAAATGAGTTGATTAATATTTTATCGGTTGTGCATATGGAGATGGGTAAATATAATCAGAGAATTTACTTATTCAGTAATTTAGAAAGAAAGAAAACAACTAGTAACTTGGAGTAGAAGTTTCACCTGATTAGTCACTAACTTCTTTATTCTCTTTTCTCTTGTCTTTTTGCTTTTGTGTGAATTAGTTTTATTATCTTTTTACTTTTGTAAAACGTTTGTGGGTATCGTTGCTGTAAGCCCTCACGAGACTATAACTCGTCCACTAGGGACACCTAGGGGTTTAAAGGCTTGTTGCATATGCTAAATGCAACCGCGATCCCTACGAAAGTGGCTTAGTTTAATTTAAATTATTTCTTGTATTTTATTTTTTGTTTTGCTCGAGGACTAGCAAAATGTTAGGTTTGGGGGTGTGATGAGCGGAAAATATATCAATATTTACCGCCCCTTTTACTTAATATTTTGTTTAGTTTCTCGGGTTTGATGAACGTTTTGATATGTTTTAGTTTATTTTGCAGATAAAATAATATTGGGACTTAATGAAATCATTTAGGACAAAATATGGGTCAAATAAGGGCAAAAATTGGACTTGACATATTAATTTTGGAGATTGGAAACTTGAAAGGGCGTTTTAATGAAGTGTCGTTTTGGAAATTCCAGTTTTGTGCATCTGTCGTAATTTAGGCATAACGTTTTACTCCGATATCGGATGGAGCGGATTTAAGTTGCATATTAAAGAAGACTCAAAGATCTACAACTTTTAAAAACAAAATATTTTCGAATTCCGAAGATGTCATGACCGAAATTGATGAACCATCCAGAAGTGTGTTGTGTGTAATTATTAAAGTCACTTTCAATCATTTTCAAAGCAAAAAAAATAAATTAATAAATAAATAATAAAAATTATCAAATCATCACAAAACATGATAAGAGATTAGTGGAGCAATTGATAATGGATTTGGTGGAGCAATTAGCGGAGCAATTAATAATTGATTTGGTGGATGATTTGATGGAGGCAAAATTTTGCCTATAAATACCAAGCCATTTCATTTGTAAAATTCATACTTTCTTCTTTGAAATTCCTAAAGAATAAATAAGAAGATTGTATCTTGTTGTTTTATTTATAACTTTCAGTAATTAATTTCCGCTTTCGCACTTTCTTTTCTTTATTTTTCAATTTTTACTTTACGTAATTTACTTTTACGCACAATACTTTTCTTTTCTTTAATTTTCAGCAATTTACTTTTCAGCATTTACTTTTCAGCAATTTACTTTCTGCATTTACTTTTCAGCAATTTACTTTTCAGCATTTACTTTTCAGTAATTTACTTTTCAGCATTTACTTTTCAGCATTTAATTTTCAGTATTTAATTTCTCAGCATTTACGTTCCGTCATTTAATTTTCAGTATTTACTTTATGTCTTTTTTTATTTAAGTTTTTTTTACTACCCGTAAATATGTGTCAACTAAGCCAGTTATCTGGGGTTGTGATGAAATCCAATATCACCGGTTTATAAGAGGTTAGATTATAGCTTGGGTAATATAAAGATTTATTTATTGAGTCTTAATCTTAATGATTTTTCATTAACTGGCCATTAATAAAATTGAACTGGGAAACTTAAAATGAACTAGACATAGGGATTTTAAGTTTAAGACCTTAAACTCAATAGTCCACGATCTTCCTTGAGGATAGATAACCCTTTAATAGATTTCCTTACAGGATAGACATATACCTATCGGGCGGGGGTACCCATAATTGGAACTTAAACTTAATGAATCCAGATAATTTGGTTGACATAGACATATGGTTCAATTGGGTTAAACTGGGTATTTGTGTCTGACCATCGACAGAGGCTTACACATAATTTAGTGTTCCAGTTTAATAAATCAATATATTACCTATCTTTAAGATAACCACTTCATCTTTAAAATGATATTGGAAGAAATCACAACCCTAGATAGTTTTTAATATTGAATTTTCTTATAACCTACTTTCGAACAATTTTATTTACTTGTTTTTAAATTTAGAATCGTCACCATTTCAAATCAATCAAACAACCTGTTAGATACTAGTAATCATTTGACCTCATAAAATTAATAGATTAGATATTAAGTCCTCGTGGGATTGATATTTTTATACTACTTGAACGATACGTGCGCTTGCGTTATACGTGTGTGTTTAAACCGGTCACTCCTGCAGTGTTGGGAGTGTCCTGCAAGCCTACCTCCTTACCACTCCTAGTGAATATAACATTAACACATTTTATATTGACTACCTCATGATCAGCTTGTGCCATGTGTTGTCCTTATGGATTTGGTTGAGTCTGAGATGGGAATTTTCCTTGTTCATGCACACTCAGGACATTAGTCAACTTAGAGGCCTGACTCTTTATCTCCTTATTATCTTCAATTACCTGAGATATCAATGACTCAACCCTTTGATTGGTTTTGCTCTGGGCCTCTGCAAATTCTTGCATAGTATTCTCTAAAGAGTTCCTAGGAATGACATGTGTATGATACTGGGGGGCACTGTAACCTTTGGTTTGTGGTATCTGGGTAGGCTGATAAGACTCATGTTTCCATAAAAATTGGGATGGTTCCACCAACTGAGATTATAGGTATCTGAATAAGGTGTGTATGGCTTCTTGTACATCCCTAAAGTATTGCAGCGTTCCTCATATGTGCCCCTCATCTCACCATATACCGGGCACTCTTGGGCTAGATGGTCTGTTCCCTTACTCACAAAGCATACCCTTTGAGGTTCTAAATGGGCTATTGCATGAATAGTCTAGCTATCATTAGTTTTTATGGCTCCTAACTGTCTAGTTAATAACTCAACTGGTGCCTTAAGACTATCCTCTTCCCTAAAGTGGTGTATGCCTCTGCTAGAAGGAGTGGGGTGTGTCCTATCGGTGATATCCATGGAATTTGGTCTCGTCTATGTGTGAGATTTCCCAGCTAGGTCATTTAAGTACTCTAATGCCTCATCAAGGTCCTTTCGGATGAACTCACCATTGCATATTCTCTCTACAAATTGGCGTTCTCTAGGGTTTATATCGTCATAAAAATAACTTACTATGTGCCAACTCTCATACCCATGGTGAGGGTAACTAGTAACATCTCCTTATACCTCTCTCACGTTTGATAAATGGCTTCACTGTCTCTCTGGGAGAATGTGGAGATTTGAGTTTTCAAGGCATTCGTCTTATGGTGTGGGAAGTATTTATTAAAGAATGCATGTGTCATCTCGCCCCTTGATCCTATTGACCGAGGTCTCAAATAGTACAACCAGCTCTTAGCTCTATCCTTAAGGGAAAATGGGAAGAACTTAAGTCTAATTGTGTCTGTGGTCCCAAACCGGTCATGGAAAGTCACTACAACCTGTTCAAACTCCCTAATGTGTACATAAGTATTATCGTTCTCCAAACCATGGAAGGTTGGGAGATATTGTATCATCCCGGGTTTAAAATCTATGTGTGGTGCATTAGGAGGAAACATGATGCACGATGGTGTAGCTGTGCGAGTGGGATGAAGGTACTCTTCAAGAGTCCCACGGGTGGTCTCTGGTATTCACTCATAGTATATGTGCTAGACTCAGATGGTGTGGCAAAAAGATTTTCAAATATGTTATCGGAATCTGAATCTTCCTCTTCAATCCTAACAAATCTAGCAAATCGATCTCTACGTCTAGGCATGCAATTAAACTCAAGTAAAATAAGAAACAACAAAAATAAAACAAAAATAAATAATAAATAAAAAGAATAAACTAAAATTTAAAATCTAACTAAAACTAAAATTGAAATAAAATAAGTAAATAAATAATAAATAAATAAAAAGAATAAACTAAAATTTAAAATCTAACTAAAACTAAAATTGAAATAAAATAAGTAAATAAATAATAAATAAATAAAAATAACAAAAGTTAAAGAAGGAATGAAGTTACCGCTTTGTGTTTGACCAAGCAAACATGCTCCTTTAGATTATAAACCGTCTCCCCGACAATGGCGCCAAATTTTGATAACGCCCAAAAGTACTTGCGGCTATCGCAGTATAGTTGGGGTGTCGATTCCTCAGAAAAATGGTTACATAGAACTGATTTACTTAAACAAAACGTTAGCAGTAACTTAATGAAAAGATATAGATTGAATTTGTAATTAAAGTAAAGATTACTAAAAATAATTAAAAGATATCAATAGAGAGAGGTAGTAAAGCATCGAGAATCCCTCTTGTATCAAATTCCTATATCCATTTATTGATTCTTGTTATTACTCAATTGAAGGTTTCACATCCCAAACCAACAATCGGAAAATATTCAATTCTAAGCATAGTAAATTCTAAGGAAATTGATGATTTATTTTCTCTATGTTAACAGCACACAAAGTCATCGTTACGACTTATCTAACGTCGACAATATACACTCAAGCAATACTGCAGCAGAAGACCAAATCATAAAATAATTTTACCGGTCACAACTGGGTTCGCAAATCACACATAGAAGAAGCATGACTGGATCTATATGTGAGTTAACAAAACACAATTTCTGGATTCAGAAATCGTAAAATAATAAAGAATAACAACCATCAATTGTATTAAACATTAAGAAGGTTCTTTAGGAATCAACAATATAAATATAAGAAATTAAATACAAGAGTTCATCATTAGATTTGCCTAGTAGATTAGTTCTCCATGGAAGAAAGAGATGTAGCCTTGATAGATCGGATAGACGTCATAGTTTCCTTGAAGTTCTTCGTTCTCCTCTCTTGATTTTTTGTTTGTGGCTTTTTTATGTGTTTTTTCTTTGTTTCTCTCTTTTTTTTTCTCCTCTTTAGATTTTGGACGAAGTTGGGTTTATAAAGAAAATTTCAGGAGTCATAGTGTGCATCAAAGACGTTAAAATCAGGTTTATAGGGTCTTCCGGGGTGTCGCAGCTCCAGAACTTGGGCGCCGCAGTGTCCAATCCTCGGGCACAATGTATAGGATGCTTTCTTTGTGGGCGCCACGTCGCCAAGAAGTTGGGCACCACGGCGCCTGCTGCATGATTTGGTTCTTGCTGCTTTCCACTTCTCCGCTACTTCTGTGCGCATCTGATGCTTCCGTTAGGTCCCGAGACAGCGTAATTGCTCCATAATAACAAAGCACAAAATTAACTCTAATTTAGATTAAATACATGATAATTAAGCCGAGTTAGCGATGTTCTAATTACACTTTTGTGCACTTATCACTCATCTATTGAGTCATCGTGAGAGAATTATGAAATAGTATCTACAACACTAACATTATCCTCTCTCTCAACTGTCACGCAGTAAATGAAATAAAAGTGCTCTTATCCTTAGGAGACTCATCAGAAGTATAATCATCTTCTGAATCACTTAGTGAGACTGTCATAACTTTCTTGCTCTTAGACTTTAGGTATGTGAGACATTTAGATCTTATATGCCCAAACCTTTCACATTCATAGCATTGGATAGAGCGAAGTTTGCTATCCTTGTCCTCTCTAGACTCTATCTTACTATGATCAGTCTCTCTAGGTTTTTCCTCCATATCCCTATCAGTGCTACAACCACTCTTCTTCATCTTAAGAATTTTCTTAAACTTTTTAGCAAACATGGTCAAATCATTATTCGTGAGAGTGTTATCCTCATCATCACTCACGAATCATGTCCAAATTCATTTGCGATCTTCAACACTATGGTATTGGGCTGTCTATATCCAGGAAATTTTCTTTCATAAACCTGAAGTTTTCCTATAAGGTCTTCTAGTTAAGTTGATCTAGATCATTACTTACATCGATGGCTGTGATTTTTGGTAAAAACTGTTCAGGTAGGGATCTAAGGATCTTACTAACTATCATATTCATAGGAATAGCCTCGCCTAGATTAAAGCTAGAGTTAACAATATCGTTAATCTCAGCGTAAAATTCATCAAAAGTCTCATCATCTTTCATCCTAGCAACTTCAAACCTATTAGAAATCTCTTGGAGTCTATTATTTTTAACTGATAGTGTGCCCTCATGCACAGTCTAAAGGATATCCCATGCATCCTTGGCTATCTGACACATAGATATTCTCCTAAACTCAGTGGAGTAAACAACATCATGAATGGCATTAAAGGCTTTGATGTTCCTATTGCTAGCATCAAACTCCTCATTAATCCAAGTCAGTTTATATTTAGGGGAATAGATCTCATCAACCATAACCACGTGAGGTTTCCACATATACTCTACTGACATCCAGACCCTCTCATCTAAGGACTTGAGGAACGCTATCATGTGAACTTTCCAATACAGGTACTCAGTCCCATCAAAGAATGATGGACAATTTAAGGATTGACTTCTCTCTATAGTTAAACTAGTCAAAGATTGCGGTCAGTCTCTAATACTGTAGTCATTGTATTTTTACGTAGCCCGATGATGAGTCTCATTTGGGGTCTCCCTCTGAATGCTTGGAAAATTACAAGGATGAATGCTGGAAGGGAAAGGAACTCCATGAAATATAGCCAAAAACCCAGCTGAACATCACATATGTCCTACATATTTTCTCCCTGACCAGAACATCGGGCCAAATATACCTTTAAAACCCTAATTCCAGCCGAACATGATACAACTGTCAATGAACAAGCAGATTGTCAGTTACTGAAGTTAAAGGATCTAAATATATCCGGTCAGACATATAATTCAAATTTAATAGCCGGCTGGATCTGTATCGACCTGAAACATACTTGTAAAATTCAAACAGTTGGAATTATGGGCCTAATCAAGTCTGAAAGATGAGTGTCGCAAAATATATATTCGACCAGACATATATCGAGTTGTGATTGACGTCTTGATTGGTAATCACTGCAGACAGAGAAGAGAGAAGAAGGGGATTCTGCTCCCCATTCCTTTATCAGACTTCCTCCTTACACTATAGAAAGGACTATCATCCACCACTGCCATAGGCTAGAGAAGGAGATGCAATTCAAAAGCTATGAATCTAGAGAGTTTTATGAGAAAGAGAAACACTATAAAAAAACCCAAAAAGTAACCATTCAATTTGCTTTGCAATTTCCTTCAACCTGGTACAAATCCAGCAAAGGTCCAACACTCAAGAGGATCTTCAGAGCCCTTATAGGCTCGAAGGTATAACCTGATGGCACCATCTTTTATACTTTGGTATATTTGAGATTCTGCTTTGACACGATATCTTCGGCCAAATGTACTTCACATCCGGTCAGACATGCACACACCACTGGCCAAAGATAGTTATATCTGGTCGTCTTTAGTGTTTCTTTTATCTTATTGCATGCTTAGCTATTTTCGATGTTACGTTGGTCACTGTTAATTTAAGCATGATTACTTGTTTTTTTTTCTATTGCTTTATTTGTTAATATGCATATATTTATTTTACTATCTAAGATAACATGCATGTTATGCTTAATGTGTGATCTATGAATGAAGTCTGGCCAGACTTGCTCTATGTCTGGTCAGACATGCTTTATATCCGGTTGTATTACCCCGTGGTATATAAGATGGAAACCTGGACGTACGTTCTATAGCCGATTCCGAATGGATGGTAATATGGTTCGCACTCGGGATACAACTTCACACACCACTGTGGAATGGCCATTTCATTATTGTTATTGTTACAATGGATGCTTGTTATATTTGTACTTGTGTATAGATGTTTTTGCATTTCTACACTACACAAAATGTTTGGCTTGATTTCATGTATGTTCGGCTAGACATGAACAAATATATATAGCCAATGTTGGGCTATATCCGGCTGACCATAGACCATGTCCGGCCAGGCCTCTATAAGGCAAGGCCCACTTGAAGCATATTTCATTTGTTTTATTATTATTATTGTAATTGAACTATATTTATTTGTCGAATTTTATTTCATCGTGTTTGCGCCTTGTATGTTTTATAAATTGTATTGTGTGTTACTGTATTATAAAAAAAAAGGATACCTCATTTGAGCATAAATATTATAATGGCATCAATAAGGGACTATTTCAAACCCAAACGAGTTTAAGGTCAAACCTTACGAAGGGCATAGTGATGTGATCCAGAATGAGTTCTGTTTGTTGGGCCGAGTTAACTTGAAGTTGTGGCTGATTGCGTGGCTTGGTCAGATTGATGTATTTGAGCCTTTTTGGTGGATTTGGAAGATTCCTTAGGTTCTGGAGTTTAGTCCATGCATGAGACTTTATATGAATACTTTATTATGTCTAAATCAAGAATGAAATGGGTTTTGCACATGCATGGGCTGCCTTGATTTATTTTCGGCTTTATTTTCGAATGATGCATTAGTAGTGGCGGGATTTACTTTCTCGTCCGATGTCTGATTTTGGTGATTAAAGTTACATTAGAATAAGAACTCGTAGATCTACAACTTTGTAGCTTTCATAAAAGTCCAGTTCGCACTTCTACTTGGTCAAAATGAGGACGGAAGATATCCCTACAGTTTTTATATTTTATATTTTTTTAAGGTTATGTGCTATTTAAGTGCTGGGCTGAACTTTAATTATATTACAAAGCCCATGCACGAAATTTTAAAGTATTTTATGTGTTATTGGGTTTATTTTACTAGGGTTTAATTATATTTGGGTAGAATTAGGGTTAGCCACCTATTTAAATGGGCATTATTCATTGTAATTAAGAATTAACTAAGAATTTTTTTAAAAAAAAATAAAGTGACTTATGTCATCTTGAGGGAGTGGATTCTTCCTTGCTTCTACGAAAAAAAAGCTTATCAACGTGTTGCAAGCGTTGTGGCGCTGTATAGCTGTTCAAGATTCTCCAAAGAAATAAAGAAATGTTCTTAAAGGCAAGGTTATTTAAGGGTTGGACTTGGTCTTGGAAGGATTTTGTTTTTAAAAAATTAAGATTCGCGGTTCTTGGGCTTAGAACACGTAGAGGGGTTTGTTTGGCTTTGTTCCAGGCAGGTTTTTATCATTTGGTATCCGGAGCTCATAGTTCCAAGGTCAAGATTTTCTCTATTTTATCGTCTTATGATTTTCTCTATTTTCATGTTTATGACTGCATCTTGGATGTTATTATAATGTTTTTTCATGGTAATAGCATAAAGGATTCAATTATTGGATTTTTGAGTCAATTAGGGTCGAAATTGTATGCAATTTTCAAATCAGTTCGGTCAGAATTTTTCAGCCGCGCACTAAATTTAAAAAGGCTGTAACTTTTGATCTACAAAGGGTTAGGAAACCCATAATATATTGATTTGCATGTACGCGACGGGAGCTAGTCAATATTATATATTGAAAGTTGTTTGTGCTCATATCGGGTCTCGATTCAGGTCCAATTATTAGTTACGGGATTTGAGTCAATTAAGTTTCTGGTTTCTAATTAGTTTCGAATCGATTTGTTCTTTTAATTTGCATGCATAATTAGGATTTAGAGAGTCATTAGAAAACAAATTAAATTCAAATTTGTGCAAGAGAAATAAGAGAAGTTCGATCAATTACCTTGTGTATTAAGTTGTGATAAGGATTGCCTTAGTGTTCCTTAATCGAAAAGAAAATTTTTGGTTGAATTTGTCATTTAATTTTGAATCTGCTTTTTTTTTTTAGTCTTACGTGGTCTTTTTTAATTTTTTTGTGTCTTATTTTCTTATCTTGTCTTTGTCTTTGTCAATTTGTTTTGGTATTTCTTCATTCTTGAGTTTGTTTTGTCAAGATGGCCAGTGTGTTGGTTGATATTATGGGGCAGCCAAGAGATAATATCTTTCGTATTAGAGTATTTGTGAAAGATGAGGTGTGTAGTGTAATTATTGATGAAGAACATTGGGCTAATTTAGTTAGTATCAGTCTAGTGGATAAATTGATTTTGTCATTGCGAAACCATCCTAACCCTTATATGTTACGAGGTTTGCCTAATTGTGCTGAGCTTAAGGTGGAGTATCAAGTCATGGTTTTATTTACTACTGGGAGGTTTCATGATGAGGTATTATGTGATGTAGTGTCTATGCTTGATTGTCACGTATTGTTGGGTGGTTCATGGAAGTATGATAGGCAAGTGTGGCATTATGTTGAGAGGAGTAGGTACATTTATGTCACAGAACGGAGGTCAGTGATTCTTTCTCTTTTAACACCACAACAAGCCTATAAAGATTAATTAATAATGAAGAGGAGAAGTGAGGTTGAAAAGAGGAAAAAAGAAAGAGTTTTCAAGTGCTTAGACAACTATTTTAAGCCCAAATGAAAGCCCAAAGGTGTTATCCTATAAAAGCCTCCCTTATGGTTATGTTTAGGCCCCCAATCATTTGGAGTAGCTTGAACTTTTTTTCCATGGCATGTAAAACTTGTTAATCATTTTCAACTGGGACAAGTTTGCATTTCATGATAATTAGGCCAAATACTTTGATTGATAGTGGCCACCTAGTATGCAAGCCACGTTGGGCATAAAAAAATTTTAGTTAGGATCCAAAAGTGTCAAAATATGAGTCAGATACTCACACTGGCCTTTATCTAAAAAAAGATGTCTTGTTTTGCCATTTACATATTCCTAAACATTCTAAGTCCAACAAAAAATAACCGAGATTACTCATGGTCCAATCTGTCATTCTTAGACAATGGCTCGAACCCTATATTAGGCTTAGTCATTTTTTAGAATCTAAGGGATCTGGTTATGTACGGCCGAACATACAATTCAAATTTAATAGTCGGTTAGAAATCTATCGGGCTATCAGCACACGTATAAAATTCAAACAACCGAAATCACAAGCTTGATCAAGTCCGACAGGAGGAGTGTCCCAAAATATATATCTGACTGGACATATATAAAGTTGTGTTTGACGTCTTGATTGGCAATCATTGCAGACAGGGCGGAGAGAAGAATGAGATTCTACTACCTATTCATTTCTCAGACTTCCTTCTTACACTGTAAAAAAACCATCATCTACCACTTCTATAGACTAGAAGGGGGAGACGAGATTCATAAGCTAAAAATACATAGAGTTTTGTGAAAGAGAGAAACCCTAGAAAAACCTAAAAAGTAACCATTCACTTTTATTAGGAGTTCCCTTCAACCTGGTACGAATCCAGCAAAGATCCAACACTCGGGAGGATCTTCAGTGCCATTACAGACTCAATGGTATGACTTGAGGGCACCATCTTTAATATTTTGACATATTTGAGATTCTACTATGACACGGTATTTCCATCCGGACGAACAACAGTTCTAGTCGGACATGTACACACCACTGGCCAAAGATATTTATATCCATTCGTCTTTAATGTTTCTGTAACTTATTGCATGCTTAGTTATTTTTGATATTATGTTCGTCACAATTAATTTAGACATGATTACTTTTGTTTTATTCTATGACTTTAATTGTTAATTCACATATGTTTATTTTATAGTCTAAGATAACATGCATGTTACTGATGGTAATTTCTGACCCGAGAAGAGCTGAAGTAGGAAGAAGGGTATAAAAGAGATTTCCATTTCCTGAACAACAAGCCTAGGCCCAAGAGGCATAGGCATCCATCCCGATGAGAAGGTCAGAATTAGTTTGCACTTGATGCTCAACCCGAGGTGGAAAGATGTTTAAGGAAGATGATGGGAGTGAAGGTCTTAGCACCGATCCGACCTAGGGAGAAGATATCAGATTCGACAGTATGAGCATCTATGAAGGCCGACCCGAGGTGGTCCATTACTACCGACCCGACTTGGGAAAAGCTTAGCATCGTTCACCTCAGCATACCTACCTGGGGACCAAGGTGGGATTTTCAGTTTCTTGCACTTATGTATGGATGATGTAAGCCCTACATGAAAGTTTGAACCTCCATAAGGGCAGATGTGACAGAAGTGGGTCATCAGTTTATCCTCTGGTGTACGCTATCGCATAGGAGCAGTTAGCATACAGGCTGGCACAGTGGCGTAACGTGTAGCAGTTACCAAAAGGGCAGGGTTTAATGATGTGTCAGGTGGCAGAGCTACTGTTTGTAGAATGGTTTGGGAAGAGAGCTTACGTAATGATCACAGGATAACGTGGCTGACGACATGAAGTTAGTGTAATAGTGGAGTTTATCCTAGTATATAAATGGGTTGAGATTTCATTGTAAAAGGGTTGGCTAATTTATTTCACACATAACTTGTAAAAAAAGAGCAAAAGCCAAGTGTAAAAATGAGAGCCAAAGTAGGGCGGTCATACCCGAGGTGGTAATAAAAAAGTTCATTTCTTTGCATCTGTGGATGTAGGTTGGAGCCACTCTCCACTGAACCACATTAAATCTTTTATGTTCTATGATTTCATTTTTACCTGCTAAGTTTGCTTTGGTTCCCAACTAACCAAAGAATTTTACTGTTTGAGAGAGGTTTGTTCAAAGAGTGGTTTTCCCGAATTGCCCCTGAAATGAAAAATAGTCGTCAATAGTTGGCGCTGTCTGTGGGGAACAGTACAAGAAGTAATAAATACATTAAGACGATAGCATGATATGGAAACCATAGAACCTCAGAGGCAAGATAGACAGAGAGAATGAAGGAGAACTTACTGACAGAAAAGAGGGGACCCGAACCTTCATATAGGCCATGACGCAGAGATTGAGAAGCTGGAAGAAAAAGTGGCGGGAGAACAAATGCAGGAAGGGCCTAGTCGAAGGAGGAAAGATATCACTAGTATTAAGAGAATGGCCGCTATAGAAAGAGAATAAATGGCTAGGAAAAGGAAACCCATCAAAGTGGGATCAGAGGATCGTTGGCAACAGAGTTAGCAGATGGAAGAGGCCATGACCAACCTACCAGGAGCTCAAGCTTAAAACCAACATGGCTGCAGGTCTAGAACCCCCACTCAGAGTTGCTCATGTAATAATAGATGTTGTGTATACTACCCTCATTAAACCTTTCGAACAAATAGCTTGGGAGATAAGGGACAAATGCCTATTGACTAAACCTAACACGAGGATATTTAAGGTGGACAAGAGGGATCAAAGGGCTTATTGCACCCACCTTCAAACATGGGGACATAGCACAGAGAATTGTAGGGATCAGCCGGAGTATGTGAAGTACCTTGTGAGAAATGGTTACCTCAACGAGTATGTTGAGCATGAGGTCATGAGGATGAGGCAGTGCCAGTAGCAAAGTCATCAGCCTGGGTGTCTATCACATGGAGCAGTTGGACGGTATCTAGCTCAATAAGCCCTAGAATATAGAGATGTGGATGAGATGTTTCCAATAGAGCCTATCTTAGAATGACCCTCAAAGAGTTGTAAGAAGAGCAGTAGATCCCAGGAATATGAATATGGCTTTCCTTTTTCAAATTAAAATTTGTTCTTTTATACTTGTTTATTATTTGGATGAGAAAGACATGCCCAATATTTTTGAAAGATACTCGTGATTGGGATACATCAAGGGGTGTGGGACATGTGCAAAAACACAAAACCTGTGGCACACCATCTCTTGTATCATTATCACACCCCTAGACTTAAGTGTCAACACCTAGTGACTTATACCTTTGGAGAATTCGGAATACATCAAGGGGTTCATGGCAGGTGCGAAAAGCGCGAACCCCCCGCAGCACACCAATCTCTGGTGTCATTAAAAAATCCTCAGGGCAAAGCGTTAATATCCAATGACTTTTACCATTGGGGAATAAAGCAAAAAAACCTACATGACATTCGGTGCCTCGGGTATCCAGAGCATGCTCAATGAAAGAGTCAACGCGACGTTTGGTGCCCCTTGGTAATCATCACATGCACGGATTGAAGACAATTGAAATATTGCGATATCATCATAGGTACATTGCAGACGGAGGGCCCATGGGCATCCGAGGTTTTGCTGCCTGGAGATGAACCTAGCAAGGGGAGGGAGAATGCCCATGTGGCATTGGCCATCCCATTTCAGACTTTCTTAGCATAGCATGAGAAAGGCAGGAATACCTCTGTGGCATTTGCGAGACTGAGGTTTTTTCTTAGCATTGGGACTGATTATGCCCAAAAAGTACTTGCGGTTATCGTAGTATAGTCGGGGTGTCGATTCCTCAGAGAGATAGTTACAAGGAACAAATTCACTTACATAAAACGTTAGTGATAACTTGATTAAAGAAAATAGTTTAATTGGTAATGTGAATTAAAAACGATGAAAAGTACGTAAGAGTTATCAGTAGAGAAAAACAGCAAAGCATCGGGAATCCCTCTTGTATCAAATCCATATATTCAGTAATTGACTCCTTTTATTACTCAATTGAAGGTTTCACATCCCAAACCAACAATCGGAAGATATTTCAATCAAAACATATTAAATTCTAAGATAATCGATGAATTACTTTCTCTATGTTAACAGCACATAATGCTATCGTTATTACAATCTAACATCGACAATATACCCTCAAGTAATATTGCAGCAAAAGATCAACTCATAAAATAACATTACTAGTCATAATTGGGTTCCCCAATCACACATAAAAGAAGCATGACTATTCATATATGCGAGTTGGTGAAACACAATCTCTGGATTCATATTCGAAAGATAATAAAGAATAGTAAGATATCAATTGTATTAAACGTTGAAAAACATTCAGGAATCAAAAACATAAATATAAGAACTTAATTACAAGAGTTCATCCTTAGCTTTGCATAGGAGATTAGTTTTCCATGTAGAAGAGAGACATAGCCTTGATAGATCGGAGGAGCATATTGTCTGCCATGAAGCTTCCTCGTTCTTCTCTATCAAATATGAGATTTATTCTCTTTGTTATGTGTTCTCTCTATGTTTTTCTCCTCTTTTTAGGGTTTGGAAGAACTTGGGTTTATATAGAGAAATCATGGAGTCCTTGTGCGCATCAAACACGACTAAATTATGTTTCTGAAGTTTTTTTGGGTGTCGTGGTACTGGCAAGTGGCGCCGATGTTGGGTTTCTCTAAGGTCCCAATGATCATTTTAAGCATAGAAAAATCATGTGAATACATCAAAGAAGTTGCGGAATACTTACAATGATCGGTTGAGCGATGAGAGGAACAACAAAACTTCAAGCTCCCTCCAAGGTGGCTCACGGCAGTGGGCTTTTTCTGCTCTTCCAAAATTCGGTCAACCTCCATGGATGTCCTCCATTGATGCTCCAAGCTCCAAGCTTCTCAAATGGTGATTCCAAGCTCACAAGTGCGGTTCCCTATCACATTCGCAAGACTCCTAAAGCATGCTAGCACTCCAGAAATTTTGCCGCAAAACTTCCTAATCTTCCTTGCATGTCTCGGCCAAGCCAAGTCTTTGAAGAAAAATGGCACCAAGTGCCAAAATGGGAGAGATGGAGAAGAAAGGCCTCTTGGCCGAATTCATTACAAGGAGAGAGAGAGAGATTTTGTTTATCTAATACACAAAAACCAAAAGTCAAATATCAAATAAAAATATTAATAAATGTCTTTCAAGCCATCAAAGCTTTCCGACCACTTATATAAATCATGACTAGTGACATTGTGTCAATCACTCAAAGTTATAAGACATTCATCACATGAATGACGAGTGATGTGACGCGTGATGTGACTTGTGGCCGCACTTTAATTCTCAAAGCAAGTGCGCCGCAAACACTCCCGAGCTCGGGTTTGCTAATTCCAAATTAACGAATTTTCCGTTGCGACGTAATTAAATAATTTTACCTAGCAAAATCACTATTCACATCGCTTACGAATTAATTCTAAATTAACTCGTTCGCCCGAATTAAAATCTAATTTCAATTCCGCGTTGAAATCCAATTTCGTATAATATATCGAATATATTATTTTATCGATTAATTTCAAATTAATCATTCTCTCTCTTTAATTAATATTTATCCCAGATAAAATATCTCCGTAATTAATCCCAGATTAATTTTCTCTCTCATCTAATTAATCCCATATTAATAAAGTGCGAGTCATACGTCATCGGTGAATCTTCGGGAAGTGACCCATGAGATCCCCGGATATGTTGGCAGTAAATCCGGTCGTCGGACTATCCGAACACGTAAGTACATAGTACTACACTTTTACCGATTTACAAGACAAGGTTGGCTTCTAGCAAAGAGCAATGCCTACCCAATTCTCTAGAAATATCCATACAGGAATATATGATCTATATCAGGCGCAGTATACGTAGTATTGCGTATTTCGATCCAGCATCGGATGTCACGTGCTAGGCCTGGGGCTGGAAATGTGTCTGCCCCGTACGAAGCACATATCGGATCTCTGGTAACTAGTCTCTATAATCGGATAAACATGACCTAGTCATAATATCCCGATAGCTGCAGCATATAAGAGAACCAGTTCCGTATCCTACGTGATCATCATGTCCACTATGAATGGAGTGATACTTCTGTCTCGACATCACACCCAATACACTACGATTCTCAATATATCAAGAAGAGGCGTACATAGAACCTGTTAAAGCCCTGGACGACCAAAACCAAAGTATATTGATTGTCGCAAGTATTAGCGGTGCAAGTCTCAGGTTAAGACCAAATACACCTATCTAGAGCGAAGCTGTTTTCCGTACCATCGGTAAAACACAACCTCCTACTACACTTGCATGAGTATCCTATACCCAAATATATGAGAACTATACTGTCATGCCCTCACAACGCGCACAAGTGTAATACTAGTCTATTCCGCATTATCGATGTCCAATCTCGATAATACTACGACTAGGGATATTTAATGATTAAACCTTTATGGATTGATACTATCTCATATCATCTCAATCCGGAACTAATCATATGGACCTTCTATCATTTATACATCTTGGTAATCTAATTACAAATGATAAAAGAGAAATTTCCTTTGTCACATAGTTAATTTGTACAACAACACCCTGATCTGTACAAATAGTGATGCTATGGGTCATAATTGTCCAACAATCTCCCACTTGGCCTATAGCCAGTCACTCAAGTGTCTTACACCCGAACTATGTACGGTTCGCTCAAACTTCTGCTGAGGAAAGGCTTTCGTCAGCGGATTTGCATGATTATCATCTGATGCGATTTATTCGATCATCACATCGCCACGATGTATGATCCGAACGAATCAGATGAATAGTGGAAGTATTTATCTGGATCGTTGATGAGACCATTAATTCTTTAGCCTGTGCTGTAGCCCAGCTCAGCTGCTAACAGAACTATATCTAATCTAATTATATTATTATCAATCCAGAAGGCTTCTATTGCTGCCTCAGCTGCAGCAATAACCCGCTTTTGTTGTTTATTCGATAACAGTATCTCAATCCAGAAGGCTTCTATTGCTGCCTCAGCTGCAGCAATAACCCGCTTTTGTTGTTTATTCGGTAACAGTATCTTGCTTGGAAGATTTCCAGCTCACTGTTCCGTTATTCAAACTTTATAGCACTGTTGTTACGACTTATAGTTGTTTTATCGGTTTAGGAAACTTGCAACAGTGATCCCAGTCACTTCAAGTTCTCCATCTCCATATTATAAGACAGCATCCTTAGTTCTCTGAGATACTAAAGGATGTTCTAACCTTCAATCCAGTGACTATCACTTGGATTGGCCCGATTGTGACTCCATATGCTCAAAGCGTATGAGACACCAGGTCGTGTACATTTTTCAATGTACGATTTCTCGGAGAGTATTAACAACTTCAAATCTATCCCAGTAGATCTTTATTCCTAGAATAAAGGTTATTTCTCCCAAGAATTCTACGGAGAATTATCATGAAAGCCAAGCTTTCACCGATTTTATTATGGGAATATCATTTCCAAGAAATGATATTTCATCATTATTTAAGACATTCATTGTCAGTGCGCTCCCACTAATCTTCTTATATACACAAGAATCATTTTCGATTTGAATTAAATCATATACCATTATGATTACATCAAAACGATAGTTCCAAGAACCCAATGCTTGCTTCAATCCATCCATGGATCGAATTAACCTGCAAACCTTGTTTGCTAGTTTTGGTACGACAAAACCGTCAGGATGTTGTAAACATCCTCCAAAAGGTTTCCGTTAAGGAAAGCGATTTTGGCATTCAGCTGTTACGTTTCATAAATGAAACATACAGGATCAACAAGCATTATCCAAATGGATTTAACAATGGCAACGGTTAAAAGGTTTCATCGTAATCGACACAATGTTGATAACGATACCTTTTCGCTACAAGCCTAGCTTAGTAGGTTGGTGAAACCTCTGGCAACGATACCTTTTCGCAAGGCCTGGGGCTGGAAATGTGTCTGCCACGTACGAAGCACATATCGGATCTCTGGTAACTAGTCTCTATAATTGGATAAACATGACCTAGTCATAATATCCCGATAGCTGCAGCATATAAGAGAACCAGTTCTGTATCCTACGTGATCATAATCTCCACTATGACTAGAGTGATACTTCCGTTTCGACATCACACCGAATACACTACGATTCTCAATATACCCAGAAGAGGCGTGCACAGAACCTGTTAAAGCCCTGGATGACCAAAACCAAAGTATATTGATTGTCGCAAGTATTAGCGGTGCAAGTCTCAGGTTAAGACCAAATACACCTACCCTGATTCGGGCTTCCATAGACACATAGTCATACTACCAATGGAATTCCGAGGGGTCTATCCAGAGTGAAGCTGTTTTCCGTACCATCGGTAAAACACAACCTCCTACTACACTTGCATGAGTATCCTATACCCAAATATATGAGAACTATGTCGTCATGCCCTCACAATGCGCACAAGTGTAATACTAGTCTATTCCGCATTATTCGATGTCCAATCTCGATAATACTACGACTAGGGATATTTAATGATTAAACCTTTATGGATTGATACTGTCTTATATCATCTCAATCCGTAACTAATCATATGGACCTTCTATCATCTATACATCTTGGTAATCTAATTACAAATGATAGAAGAGCAATTTCTTTTGTCACATAGTTAATTTGTACAACAACACCATGATTTGTATAAATAGTGACGCTATAGGTCATAATTATCCAACATCCGCAGTGCCGAACTTACGGGCATCCACTATGTAACTTTACTGAGGCGGCGTCGCGACGCCAGCTGCTTTTTCTGGTTTTGTGTTTTCTTCATTTTCGTTCTTCTCGCGCAATTCCGATGTGTCCTTTAAGTCCCGAAACATATGTAATTGCTCCAATATCCATGTTCCATTGCTTCATAATAATAAAACATAAAATAAACCATATTAAGATTAAATACATGATAATCAAGCCGAATTAGCGATGTTCAAAGTACACTTTCATGCACTTATCACAACCTCCACCCAACTTTTTGCTAGTCCCTGGCAATTCAAGCGTAAAAAGAAAATAAGAACTAAACTAAATTAAAAATAAAAAAATATCTAAGCCACTTTCGTAGGGATCACGATTGCATTTAGTGTATGCAATAAGCCTGTAAGCCCCTAGGTGACCCTAGTGGACGAGTTATAGTCTCGTGAGGGCTTACAGTGATGATACCCACAAACGTCATTGAAAATATATACAATCAGGCAATAATAACAAAATGAGACAGTCCCAATAGTTACACATATTGTTTTCTTCAAAGATTACCTAGCAATGAAATCAGAGAATATTCAAAGTACTCAATGCAACTCGAATCCAAGTCCTTGAATATATCATCTAAGCCAGACTCACTGTGTGTGTGTAAAGGTCATTCATAGCTCGACTCCTAGGTAAGCCAACTCAATGATTTCGTTTAAAAATTGGGATCTGATGAGTCAAACCAACATAGATATCTCAAATGTGCTCTGTAATTGCCTTTATGTGCTCAGTATGGTATGATTTTTCTTGTCTCTTTTTTCCTCTTCTCATTTTCCAACTTTTTCTTTTATTTCATCATTTTTTTTTCAACACACCTACCATTTAAAGTAGTATTTCTCCTCATGGTGGTCCAAACACTCGCCCATGGGTAGTTTCACGCTTATCGGTTATAAGTGGTTTAATTTCTTTCTTTCATGACTTTCTCTTTTTATTTTAAACCATACCATACATCATAACACTAGAAAATCAGGATAGACATCTAAGCAAACGGTCATTCATCGACATGTAATCTCTTCAACTAGTCACTTTGCCAACTACCTAGGTTCTTAATCCTAAAAACCTATAGTTAAGTACGTACGAGTTTAACCTAGATTAACTACCCAAGGCATCAGATAAAGGTACATCAAAGAACTTATCGTTTCTAAGGTTTCATCCTAAAGCAAACAATACTCATAATTGGACTTATGCTTTACTATTAAGGATAAAAAAATAAATTTTTTTTATAACATTTATTATCACTACATGCATGCACCCCCACACTTAAAATTGGCATTGTCCTCAATGTAAGATGAATATAAAGAAAAATGAGTGAGGAACAACACTACCAGGCATGGAGTTGCTCAGGCTCCTGCTGGTGAGACTTTGGTTGTGTGAGCTATGTAGGTTGCGCTAACACCTGTATAAATACTCATGCAAATAATAAAGATGCAATTAGCACACAATAAAATAAAACTAAAGTAAGGAAAACAACAAAATAAAATAAAATTAAAGTAAAGTAAATAAAATAAATGTTGATGCAAGGGTTGCCTCCCTGCTAGCGCTAAGTTTAATGTATTCAGCCAGAGGTAATCTCCCAAGTTGTCATGGTGGCTTCCATGTAGCGGACCAAATAGTCTCATGTTCTTTCTTCTTCGGCGGACCTTGGCGATTAATGCATTAAAGGAATTTTTGGCTGGCTGCGGCATTGTATCCAATTATCCTCTATGGTGAACTGATGGTTGGCATTTGAGGCTGCATTTGAGGCTGCACATATGGTAAAATTGGCTCAACCTCCTTTTTAACTTTCCAGGGATCATCTGCAAGTGAGCACTAACTCCCATTTTCCTCTTTTTACGGTTCCTTAGGATCAGCTCTAGTTCAGGAGGGCTAGATTCATGTTGTAAAAAAGTTGTTTCTGGTATAACTATGTCTATCAGATATGTGTACTGTCACTCATCGTCATCATGTGATTGTTTCTCAACATGAAAAATATTCACTTCCAGTGTCATATTCCCAAATGATATCTTAATGAGACTATTCCTGCAATTGATAAGGGCATTAACTGTGGCAAGAAAAGGTCTACCTAAGATGAGAGGAATTTTTGACTCAGTGTTAACCATAGATTGAGTATCTAAAATCAGAAAATCAACAGGGTAGTAGTTTTTATCAATTTGTAGTAAAACATCCTCAATTACTCCCCGCGGTGTTCTGATAGAGCCGTCAGCTAACTGTAAAACCACTGATGTAGGTTTAATCTCTCCAAGTCCTAGCTGCATATATATAGAATATGACATAAGATTAACACTAGCACCTAAATCTAATAAAGCTTGATCAAACTCGTATGTGCCAATGTGGCAAGCAGTAGTGGGGCATTCTGGATCTTTGTATTTTGGTGGGGCCTTCTGGTCAATCACTGCACTTTCTGGCTCTGTCAGGAATGTAGTCTTATTCACATGATGCTTTCTTTTTCTGGTGCATAGATCCTTCAAAATCTTCGCATATGTGGGAACATGTTTGATCATATGTAATATAGGAAGGTTAATCTTTACTTGCTTTAAATGTTCTAGGATCTCACCATTAGGGTCTGTATCTCTCGAAGTAGGCCTAAGAGCTTGAGGGAAAGGTACTCTAATTGGGATATGTGGCACTTGTTCTTCCTGAGGGGTATTGGCACTTTTATCTTTGGGATCACATATAGTGTTGGAGGTGTCCTGCATCTCTATCTCCTTACCACTCCTAGTGATTATGACATTAACACATTTTACGTTGGATGCCTCATGATCAACTTGTGCCATATGTTGCCCTTGTCGATTTGGTTGTGCCTGAGATGGGAATTTTCCTGACTTCTACACATTAACACGTTAGTTTATTTAGAGACTTGACTCTTCATCTTCTTATTTTCTTCAACCATTTGAGCTATTAATGACTCAAACCTTTGATTTGTTTTACTCTGGGCCTCTATAAATACGTGCATAGTATGTTCTAAATAATTTCTAGAAATATTTGGTATGTGATACTGGGGTGTCTGATTGGGTTGATGAGGCTAATGTTTCCAACTAAAATTTGGATGGTTCCTCCAACTCGGATTATAAGTATATGAATAAGGCGTATATGGCTTATTGTACATCCCTAAGTTATTGCATTGTTCTTCATATGTTTCCCTCATCTAACCATATACAGGACACTCTTGCGCCAGATGGTCAATCCCCTTACAAATAAAACATGCTTTTTGGGGTTCTAACTGGGCTACCGTATGCATAGTTTTGCTATCTTTGGCTTTTAAAATTCCTATCTCTCTAGTTAGTAGCTCAACCTGTGTTTTAAGACTATCCTCTTCCCTAAAGTGGTGTATGCCTCCGCTAGAGGGATTGGGACGTGTCCTATCAGTGCTATCCATGGAATTAGGTCCATTTCAAGTGTGAGATTTTTCGGTTAGATCATTTAAGTACTCAAATGCCTTATTGGGATCTTTTTTTATAAACTCACCATTGCACATTGTCTCAATGAATTGGTGCTCTCTATAGGTTAGGCCGTCATAAAAATAAATTACTAAATGCCAACTCTCATACCCATGGTGAGAACAACTAGCTAGCGTCTCCTTAAACCTCTCTCAAGTTTGAAAAATGGTTTCACTGTCTTTCTTAGAGAAGGTAGAGATCTGTCTTTTTAGGGCATTAGTCTTTTGGCGTGGGAAGTATTTATCAAAAAATACATGTGTCATCTCACCCTATGATCCTATTGAACGAGGTCTTAAAGAGTACAACCAGCTTTTAGCTCTATCTTAAGGGTAAAAGGGAAGAACTTAATTCTAATTGTGTCCGTAATCCCAAATCGGTCATGGAAGGTTGCTATAACCTCTTCAAATTCCCTAATATGCACATAAGGGTTCTCATTCTCCAAACCATGAAAGGTTGGGAGATACTGTATCATTCCCAGTTTAAAGTCTATATGTGGTGCATTATGGGGAAACATTATGCATGATGGTGTAGCTGTGCGAGTGGGATGGAGGTACTCCTCAAGAGTCCTAATGGGTGGTCTCTCGTACTCACTCATGTTGTGAGTGATACATCTAGGTGGTGTGGCAAAAAAGGTTTTCAAATAGAGTTTCTGATTCTGAATCTTCCTCTTCAGTTCTAAAAAATCTACCAAACTGATCCATAAGTCTAGGCATGCACTTAAACACAAATAAAATGAGAAATAAAAATAAAAAATAAACTAAAAATCAAAACTAAAACTAAAACAGAAATAAAATAAATAAAATAGAAAATAAAAATAATTAAAAAATAAAGATGGAATGAAGTTACCATTTTGTTGTTGACTAAGCAAATCTACTCCTATTGCTTGCAAACCGTCTCCCCGATAACGGCGCCAAAATTTAATTTCGCCCAAAAAATACTTACGGTTATCGCAGTATATTTGGGGTGTCGATTACTCAGAGAGATGGTTACAATGAACTAATTCACTTAAAGAAAACAGTAGCAATAACTTGATTAAAGAAAAGAGTTTAATTGGTAATGTGAAATAAAATTGATGAAAAGTACGTAAGAGTTATCAGTAGAGAAAAGTAGCAAAGCATCGGGAATCCCTCTTGTATCAAATCCCTATAAAGAAGATGATTAATTTTATTACTCAATTGAAGGTTTCACATCCCAAACCAACAATCGGGAGATATTTCAATTCAAAACATATTAAATTATAAGGTAATCGATGAATTGCTTTCTCTATTTTAACAGCACATATTTTTATCGTTATCACCTATCTAACATCGACAATATACCATCAGGAAATACTGCAGTAGAAGATCAACTCTTAAAATAATATTACCAATCATAACTGGGTTCCCTAATCACATATAGAAGAAGCAAGACTATTCCTATATGCAAATTGGTAAAACACAATCGCTGGATTATAAATCAAAAGATAATAACGAATAGCAAGATATCAATTGTATTAAACGTTGATGAACATTTAGGAATCAAAAACATGAACATAAGAATTTAATTACAAGAGTTCATCCTTAGCTTTGCCTAAGAGATTAGTTCCATATAGAAGAGAGACATAGCCTGGATTGATCGGAGGAACATCCTGTCTTGTAACATCCCAGATTTTCGGGACTGTTCTAGGAGATTCCTAGACTGACGATATAGTCTTGAAATAGAATGATAATGAAGAATAAGTGTTTAAGTGATGGAATAAGGATCAGAATAATATGAAATGAATATTCGTCGCGTTGGAAAACGCGTGAGATCAAGAATCAGTTACGTAATTTTTACTATATGTGTATAGTTTACAGTTTTGGGCATGAATTTAGCAAACGAACTCCGATCGAGTTGGTTCTTGAACCATCGGACTCGTTTTTCCGAGACGAACAACTTTCGTGTTGAACACTTTTCGAGAATCGTATCAGAAGGGCTTCGAAAGTGGTGATTTCCGAAAGTACCCTTTTAGTGGGGACATATTGGTAATTTTCGGATTTGGATATTTTTTTATATTATTATTATTTATTATTTCAGCTTATACAGAATAAGAAAGAGAAGAAAGACAGAGAGCAGGCGAGAGAAAAGAAAGAAAGAGAGCAGAGAAGTTTTGGGTCCCGATCCGTCCGATCCGTCTTCAATTCGCGACCGAGCCTTTAAGGAAAAGTGTAGATCTCGTCGAGAGGATCATTTTGGTGGTGGTTTCATCTTGGAAACTTCAATTTTTGTAGAAATCTCGGTAAGAACTTTTTATGGTTTTTCTCGATTTCCCGTTAATCCGGAACTCCGATTGACAAACCGTCAGTGCCATTAGAACCGAAATGAGGAGAGGAATTCACGGCCACCAGAAAATCTGGTTTTTGGCCGGAGCGTGGCGCTCACGCGCCACTCTTGTGGCGGCGCGTGAGGCCCACGCGCGTACGGGAGAGGTGACGCGTGCAACCCACGCGCCAGGCAGAATCTTGCCGCCGACTTTCCGAGTATCCTCCGTGAATTTCAGACCATTCCGAGTAGTAACGGACCTCCGAATCTTAAATTTCGTTAGGATTGCGAGAACGACCGAACCACGTTTCTTCACATATTCTTTCATCTATTCTAGTTAGGATTATGTTCCTATAGTAAATAGTCATTTTTGTCTGTTAGTCGATCGTGATACAGTAAGCAGGGACGGTCCTGCTGCCTAGTTCCTTTCTCAGTAGTCAGCTCACCAGGTGCGTGGATAAACCTGTAACATTGATGTTTTCAAAAGTATATAGTATGTATGTTTTCTTAAATGAATTTTAAGGTAATGCATTAAATGAGTTTGTTTTCAGAAAGTTTATATTTTGCTATAAGGTATGGATCGAATATTGATTTTGTTGAAATCATGTGTTTGTGATATATGAGAAAACTTGCATGATTTTGAGATATATGAGCATGGATTTTGGAAATGATTTTTATGTTAGGATGCACCCCGTGTACTTATATGTGCCAGATTATTGCCGTGAGATAAGGTCTCATGTTGCCAGTTATTGCCGTGAGATAAGGTCTCACGTTGCCAGTTTGCTCCGGATGCCAGTTTGCCGTGGGGAAGCCCCATGTTGCCAGCTTTGCCGTATTTGTCATGAGGTTGTGCATATAGATGAATAAACAGATTTATCATTACAGAGTATTTTTCAGCAGTATGAGTTTTATGAGAAATGAGATTTATGAATTTGAGTTTTATGAGAAATGAGATTTATGATTTCAAGTAAATGTTTGAGATATCGATTTACAGCTTATGTATTTATTTATATTATGAAAGACTTGTTCGATCCACTTTGTTACTTGATTATCCACGGCACTAAGCTGTGATCCATTGCACTAAGCGTGAGCTTACCCCCCTTCCTTAACATTTCAGGTTTAGCAGATTAGTAGATCGTTCTTTCATCTGCTGTTTCGTCATCATTCCTGCCAGTAGAGAAAAGGTTGTGCCAACAGTAGAGTGTCTTTGTTATGTATTTTCTTGGAAGAATTTGTTGTCTAATGTTAGGCATTGAGCCTTTATTTGTTACTGAGGATGTTTTATTTTCTTCATGGATATTATGTTAAGTTGGATCATGGAGATCCTATGTTATGATAGTATTTTCAGTTAGATTTTTCCTTGTATTTGGAGGATTAGTCCATATTACAGGGGAAACTCTGCCAGTTTCAGTTCTCCGTCTCACCCCTACCCTACCTAAGGGACGGTGTGACATTTAGTGGTATCAGAGCCCAGGGTTCATAGATTTCTGTAGAACATTCCTTTTCTTTAGTATTTATTCTATGTCTTTAGCGGTTGACATCTTTCATGTGTTTTTAGATGCCTCCGCGTCTCAGAGTTTAAGGTTCAGGTCGAGTTCGTACTTGTAAGATAGCAATGTTGGCCAACCTCTAGGGCACCTCCAGTTGATGAGGAGGTTAATTCATATGATGGGGAACCTTTTGAAGGGAACCCTAATCCTTGTTAGAAGATTCCATAGCCTCGGTTTTCGGAGATAGTACTCCAGTTCATCATCCTCATAGCAGTAATGTTTCCTCCAGCCCCTGCAGTACCACAGGGAAATATTCCAGTACCTCCTCCACCTCCTCCAGGTTACTACCCTCCACCTATTATGCTCCTCCATCAGCAGATGTTCCTCCTGGTGCTTACCTTTATCCGTATTTCTACCCTCCAGCATGGGGTCATGGTCCAACTCAGGTAGCTCCTATAGTTAATGAAGATAATATTGCTAAAGGAATGAAAGAATTTGGAGCTGTTGAGTTTGATGGGAAGAAGGATCTCATTGTAGCTGGGAATTTCTTGGATAGAGTTGAGAAGGCTTTTGAGCTGATGAGATTGACTGATGAACAGAAATGCCACCATGTGTATCGACTTTTGACTGAGTAGGCTGATAAATGGTAGTTTTGTGTCCGTAGGAAAATGTCTGGACGTGTCCGTGGTACTGATACTTAACGTGGGAGAGGTATAGTTTGGTGATGCGTGAGAATGTCGAGTAATAGTATAGAGATACCCCATACTTAGTCGATAGATCTTGAATTTGATATAGCTTTAGATGATGTTCATCTGATTATTGAGGATAACAAGGGTTCTAGACCTATACCTCCAGTAGTTTCGACAGTTGCCCCATCGTTATTCCTATAGCTGAATCTGACGTGATTTCTATGGTTGTACCTAACATGAACCTTCTGTCGCAGTTATAACATCGTTATGAGTTAGTAGGTCGAATGCATTAGAACTTTGGTGTTTAAGAGATGAGAAAGAAGACCTTGTTGATACTCATATTTAATTAATCAATATTTATGATTACATTATGGAATATAACAACTGGGTTGTGTTGCAAGGACGGGATCATCTTCGAATTGATAATCTTCCCATTGACGTTTCGCACGTAGAGACATTGGAATGAGGCCGTCGATGATTTAATTTCGAGACTGTCAGGAAACTTGATTTTGTTGTAGCCTTGAACGATACTTCTATGTGATTCTTCGATAGTAGTGAAGATTTGCCAATCTTTATCATTAGTATTGCTTTCTAGACTTCGACGTACTGAGTCTGCGGAAAGAGCTCTAAGATCACAGGAATGATGGAAAGTAATATCTTCTGGGAAAATATCATCGTATCCATAGTAAACTCTAAGTTTCGGTCTAGATGGCCAACAAGTGAGTCTCCAATCTGTGAGTTGTCGTGATGGTATGATTCTTATAAGATGAATTGGGTGGTAAACGAGCGAATAGTCATTCGACCATTCTGGAGTAATGGTTTCGATCTAAACAGTAATACTTTTATGGCGTTTATACCATCGATACAAAATATACTGATGAATGGAGGAAGCTCACCGAGGCTATCTTCTGAGATACCAGGATAGTTGGGATGGATTGGACTTGGTCCAAGAATAAAATCCATTAAGAAATCGAGTTCAAACAAGGTGCCAGACTCCACTGGCAATGATTGAAGAAATCATGACTGTTGATGAAAACTGTGGAGTGGATCTGTGATATCCACAGTGAACAATCGCTGAATTATTTTCGTATTGGATTAAAACCATCTGTTTTTTTTCCATTCCAATGGTTCTAAGAATGTAACACCACCTCATGAAATTGGTAGGAACTCTTGCCACGATATCCATTGCAATCTCTTTAGGCAAAAGAGCGGATGGAGCTTCATTGAGACAATCGTAGATATCTCTCCAAAGGTCTCGGACATATTTGGAGTCTATAACTGCTCGATCAATGACCGGCCATTTACAAAGCTTTTGTGTATCACCTTAGCTCTGACAGATCTGATAAGGGTTAGGATTGGCAGATGAGGATGCCATTGAAGAAGTTTTTGAGTAATACCTTAAGAACTCGTGTATCTCTTTATAGAGAGAGATACCAATAATTCTTCATGACAAGATACTTCACAGTATCCATGCATAATTGGAAGAGATAATAATTGTCGAGCTGATTATATGTAAAACAGATATTTGAGGGACCTGCAAATCCTCTTTTCAATAATGGGAAACTTAAGATAATGGATTTTGCGTAAATTGCTAAAGCTCTTCCAGCTGTTGTTTGTGAATGACCATAGGTGGAACCTTTTCTTTATGTGATGGGATAGTTGGTTTGTCAGTTGGGGCACAGGTTTTAAAAAAAAAAAAAGGCAGTGATTGGAAGGAATGCGACTACTGCTTTTAGATTGAGTTGAGAGAAGACTTGACTTATGCTGAAGAACCAGTGGAAATTATGACTAGAGAGTTGAGACAGCTGAGAAGCAGGACGTTTCATTTGGTGAAAGTCCTATGGTTAAAACACTCGAAGGCAGAAGCAACTTGGGAGCTTGAGGAAGACATGAGGAATAAATATCCTCATTTGTTTCCACCCTTTGGTATGTGAATTTCGAGGACGAAATTCTTTTAAGGGGGAGAGAATTGTAACATCCCAGATTTTCGGGACTGTTCTAGGAGATTCCTAGACTGACGATATAGTCTTGAAATAGAATGATAATGAAGAATAAGTGTTTAAGTGATGGAATAAGGATCAGAAATAATATGAAATGAATATTCGTCGCGTTGGAAAACGCGTGAGATCAAGAATCAGTTACGTAATTTTTACTATATGTGTATAGTTTACAGTTTTGGGCATGAATTTAGCAAACGAACTCCGATCGAGTTGGTTCTTGAACCATCGGACTCGTTTTCCGAGACGAACAACTTTCGTGTTGAACACTTTCGAGAATCGTATCAGAAGGGCTTCGAAAGTGGTGATTTCCGAAAGTACCCTTATTAGTGGGGACATATTGTATTTTCGGATTTGGATATTTTATTATTATTATTATTTATTATTTCAGCTTATACAGAATAAGAAAGAGAAGAAAGACAGAGAGCAGGCGAGAGAAAAGAAAGAAAGAGAGCAGAGAAGTTTTGGGTCCCGATCCGTCCGATCCGTCTTCAATTCGCGACCGAGCCTTTAAGGAAAAGTGTAGATCTCGTCGAGAGGATCATTTTGGTGGTGGTTTCATCTTGGGAAACTTCCAATTTTTGTAGAAATCTCGGTAAGAACTTTTTATGGTTTTTCTCGATTTCCCGTTAATCCGGAACTCCGATTGACAAACCGTCAGTGCCATTAGAACCGAAATGAGGAGAGGAATTCACGGCCACCAGAAAATCTGGTTTTTGGCCGGAGCGTGGCGCTCACGCGCCACTCTTGTGGCGGCGCGTGAGGCCCACGCGCGTACGGGAGAGGTGACGCGTGCAACCCACGCGGCCAGGCAGAATTTGCCGCCGACTTTCCGAGTATCCTCCGTGAATTTCAGACCATTCGAGTAGTAACGGACCTCCGAATCTTAAATTTCGTTAGGATTGCGAGAAGACCGAACCACGTTTCTCACATATTCTTTCATCTATTCTAGTTAGGATTATGTTCCTTATAGTAAATTCTTTTGTCTGTTAGTCGATCGTGATACAGTAAGCAGGGACGGTCCTGCTGCCTAGTTCCTTTCTCAGTAGTCAGCTCACCAGGTGCGTGGATAAACCTGTAACATTGATGTTTTCAAAAGTATATAGTATGTATGTTTTCTTAAATGAATTTTAGGTAATGCATTAAATGAGTTTGTTTTCAGAAAGTTTATATTTTTGCTATAAGGTATGGATCGAATATTGATTTTGTTGAAATCATGTGTTTGTGATATATGAGAAACTTGCATGATTTTGAGATATATGAGCATGGATTTTGGAAATGATTTTTATGTTAGGATGCAACCCCGTGTACTTATATGTGCCAGATTATTGCCGTGAGATAAGGTCTCATGTTGCCAGTTATTGCCGTGAGATAAGGTCTCACGTTTCCAGTTTGCTCCGGATGCCAGTTTCCGTGGGGAAGCCCCATGTTGCCAGCTTTGCCGTATTTGTCATGAGGTTTGTGCATATAGATGAATAAACAGATTTATCATTACAGAGTATTTTTTTTTCAGTATGAGTTTTATGAGAAATGAGATTTATGATTTGAGTTTTATGAGAAATGAGATTTATGATTTCAAGTAAATGTTTGAGATATCGATTTACAGCTTATGTATTTATTTATATTATGAAAGACTTGTTCGATCCACTTTGTTACTTGATTATCCACGGCACTAAGCTGTGATCCATTGCACTAAGCGTGAGCTTACCCCCCCTCCTTAACATTTCAGGTTTAGCAGATTAGTAGATCGTTCTTTCATCTGCTGTTTCGTCATCATTCCTGCCAGTAGAGAAAAGGTTGTTCCAACAGTAAGAGTGTCTTTGTTATGTATTTTCTTGGAAGAATTTGTGTGTCTAATGTTAGGCATTGAGCCTTTATTTGTTACTGAGGATGTTTTATTTTCTTCATGGATATTATGTTAAGTTGGATCATGGAGATCCTATGTTATGATAGTATTTTCAGTTAGATTTTCCTTGTATTGGAGGATTAGTCCATATTACAGGGGAAACTCTGCCAGTTTCAGTTCTCCGTCTCACCCCTACCCTACCTAAGGGGACGGGTGTGACATGTCTGACATGAAGCTTCCTCATTGTTTTCTCTCAAATATGTGTCTTCAACTCTTTGTTGTGTGTTTCTCTCAGTTTTCTCCTCTTTTTAGGGTTTGGATGAACTTGGGTTTATATAGGAAGTCCCGCAGTCATTGTACGCATCAAACACGATTAGATTAAGTTTATGGGGTCTTCCAGAACTACGCGGGCGCTGACAAATGGCCCCTCGGTTTTTGTTTTTATTTTATTTTGTCATTTTCGTTACTTAAGTTTTATTTTTATTATGTGCTAATTGCATGTTTATTATTTGCATGAGTATTTACGCAGGTGTTAGCACAGCCCACGCAGCTCCACACAACCCAAGTCTCACCAGCAAGAGCCTGATCAACTCCATGCGAGTAGTGTTGTTCCTTAATCCTTTTTCTTTATATTATCTTATATTGAGGATAATGGAAGTTTTAAAGTGTGGGGGGTGTATGCATGCATGTAGTGATAATACATGTAATAAAAAACAATTATTTGTTTTTTTTTTGTCCTTAAAATAAGCATAAGTCCAATTATGATATTTTTTTCTTTACGATGAAATCTTAGAAACAATAAGTTCTTTAATGTAATTTTATCTAATGCCTCGAGTAGTTGATCTAGGTTAGACTCGTAAGCACTTAACTATAGGTTTTTAGCAGTGGAACCTAAGTAGTTGGCAAAGTGACTAGTTGAAGAAATACATGTCGATGAATGACCGTTTGCTAGATGTCTATCCTGATTTGCTAGTGTTCTGATGTATGGTATGGTTAAAGAATAAAGCAGAATGGTTTGAAAGAGAGAAAAAAAACACAAAAGAATGAAGAAATTGAACCACCTATAACCGATAAGCGTGGAGCTACCCATGGACGAATGTTAGGACCACCATGAGAGAAAAGCCATCTTAAAGGGATATGTGAAAAAAGAAAATATTTTGAAAGAAGAAAAAGAAAGGAAAAACAAATCATACCATACTGATCACAGAAAGGCAATTACATAGCACATTTGAGATATCTAGGTTGGTTTTACCCATCAGATCCCAATTTTTAAACGAAATAATTGAGTTGACTTACCTATGAGTCAAGTTGTTACTGAACCTTTACACACACACACACTGTGAGTCTGGCTAAGATGATTTATTTAAAGACTTGGATTCGAGTTGCATTGAGTACTTTGAATGTTCTTTGATTTCATTGCTAGATATTCTCTGAGGACAATAATATGTAACTATTAAGACTATTTCATTTTGTTATTTTTTCATGTTGGTATATGTTTTGAATGACGTTTATAGGTTTCATCGTTGAAGGCCTTACGAGACTATAACTCATCCACTAGGGCCACCTAGTGGTTTAAGGCTGTTGCATACGCTAAATGAAATCGTGATCCATACGAAAGTGGCTTAGATAGTTTTTATTTACTTATTTATTTTAATTTAGTTTAGTTCTTATTTTCTTTTTGCGCTTAAATTGCGAGGGACTAGCAATTTGTTGGTTAGGGGTTGTGATAAGTGCATGAAAGTGTACTTTGAACAACGCTAATTCGACTTGATTATCATGTATTTAATCTTAATTATGGTTTATTTTATGTTTTATTAGTAAGAAGCAATGGAACATGGATATTGGAGAAAGTAAACATGTTTTGGGACCTAATGGACGCTTCGGAAGCACGCGGGAATAGCGAAAATAAAGAAAACACAAAACCAAAAAAATTAACTGGGCGTTGCGACTCCCATCTTCTGGCATCGCGACGCCGGCCTTAGTAAAGTTACATAGTGGATGCCCACAAGTTTGGCGTCGTAGCACCCCGGAAGACCCCAGAAACTTAATTTAGTCATGTTTGATGCTCACAAAGACTCAGAGACTTCTCTATATAAACCCAAGTTCGTCCAAACCCTAAAAAGAGGAGAAAAACAGAGAGAAAACACACAACAAATAGTTCAAGTCACATATTTGAGAGTGAAGAATGAGGAAGCTTCATGCCATACAGGATACTCCTCGATCAATCAAGACTTTGTTTCTCTTCTATATGGAGAACTAATCTCCTGGAAAAGCTAAGGATGAACTCTTGTAATTAAGTTCTTATGTTCATGTTTTTGATTCATGAATGTTCATCAACGTTTAATACAACTGATATCTTGATATTCTTAATTATCTTTTAATTTATAATCCAGAGATTGTGTTTTACCAACTTGTATATAGGAATAGTCATGCTTCTTCTATGTGTGATTGGAGAATCCAGTTGTGACTGGTAATATTCTTTTATGATTTGATCTTCTGCTACAGTATTTCCTGAAGATATATGTCGATTTTAGATATGTGATAGGTCATGGCGATAACATTGTGTGCCGTTAACATAGAGAAAGCAATTCATCAGTTAATTTAGAAATTAATGTGTGTTTGAATTGAAGTATCTTCCGATTGTTTGTTGGGATGTGAAACCTTCAATTGAGTAATAAAAGAAATGAATTACTGAATATAGAGATTTGATACAAAATGGATTCCCGACGCTTTGGTTGCTTTTCTCTACTGATAACTCTTAAGTAATTCTCATAGTTTTATTTTACATTACAATTTCAATCTATATTTTTAATTAAGTTATTGCTAATATTTTCTTTAAGTGAATTAGGTCCTTGTAACCATCTCTCTGAGGAATCGACAACCCAACTATAATGCGATAACCGCGAGTAGTTGATTAATGTCTTCGAATACCTGAGCTATCAATGACTCAAACCTTTGATTGTTTTGCTCTAGACCTCTATAAATGCATCCAGAGTGTCCTCTAAAGAATTTCTAAGAATGGCAGGTGTGTGATACTGGGGGGCACTATAAGTTCTAGGCTGCGATGTTTGAGTGGCCAGTTGAGACTCATTTTTCCAAATAAAATTTGGGTGAATCCTCCAACTAGGATTATAAGTGTCTGAATAAGGTGTGTATGGCTTCTTAAGTCATATGACCCACATCGTGTAGTCACATTCAGCAAGGTCCCTCTATGAGTCAAGTAGCTGCAAAAAAGAACAAACATGGTTAGTGGCCATAAAAAAAACAATCCAAGCGGATTTATCATCCTCTACTAGTAGAGTTTCGATAACGAGTAAATCATATTTAACTGTATCCTTTTTCTCCTTCAGCTCAACAAGGTATTTAGGACAATTCCTTTTCTGAGAGCACTTCTTGAGGATGATGACCTATCTCAACACTGCTGTAACCCATGGAGCTCGTATTGACGAGCGTAGCCAGGTGACCATTATTATGGAAACTCTTCCGAAGAGTTTCCTGCAGTTTAAAAGCAACTATGTTATGAACAAGTTGACTTTTACTTTGACCCAGCTGCTTAATGAGCTCACCCACTACGAGTCCATGCTTGTGGATCCTCGTAAGTCTAGTGCTGAGGCAAATGATGCCGAGTCTTCTAAATCTACAAAGATGAAGAAGAATAGCACTGGGAAGGCTAAGGTTAAGTCCATGAAGAAGAAAAACAAAAAAAGGCTCTACAGGATGCCAACCCCAAGGGAAAGTGTTTCCACTGCAACAAGAACGAGCATTGGAAAAGGAATTTCCTAAATACCTTGCTGAGGTGAAGGAGAAAAATGGATCAGGTAAAATGATTTACTCTTTATTGAAACTCTACTAGTGGAGGATGATAAATCCGATTGGATTGTTTTTTTTAAAGCCACTAACCATGTTGTGTTCTTCTTTGCAGCTACTTGACTCACTGGAGGGGACCGGGTTGCTGATGGGACTACCACCATGTGGGTTTGGGACAAGGGGACTGTCGTTTCAGTAAGAGCACTGGGAGTTTCCCCAATTTCAATTTTAAAATAATTAGTTAATTAATTTGAACAATGTGTTATTCATTCTTTATTTTCGCAGGAATTTGATTTCTGTTTCTAAACTTTTGGATGATTGATATTCAGTTTCTTTCAATAGAATTTTGGTTATTATTGGTAGAAATTGATTAACCAGATGCACAAGAAACTCAGAAAATAACTTATATGTGTTAAGACTGTTAACATATAGGTCACTGCTCAACGCTGAAATGTTTCAGGTTTAGAAACCTAAAAAATAAACAGCAAAAGATTTCTCACGATGACACATATCTGTGGCATCTTAGACTTAGTCATATCAGCCTTGACCGGATAGGAAGATTGATAAAGAACGGAGCCATAAACCAATAAAGCTCGGAACTTTACCAGTTTGTTAATCCTATTTAGAAGGAAAAACGACCAATTGACCTTTTACTGGAAAAGGTATAAGAGCCAGTCAACTATTTGAGCTTATACATTCGGACGTTTTCGGACCGATGAATGTAAGAGCTCGAGGTGGTTTATGATTACTTCGTCACATTCATTGATGATTATTCCAAATATGGGTATGTTTACCTAATGCATCGCAAGTCAGATTCTTTTGAAAATTTCAAAGAGTATCGTGCTGAGGTTGAGAACCAATTAGGTAAAACAATCAAGACTCTATGATCAGATCGAGGAGGAGAATACCTTGACAGAGATTTAGAGGAATTCTTAGTTGAGCATAGGATAATATCCCAGCTCACAGCGCCTGGAACACCACAACAAAATGGTGTTACAGAAATGAGAAATCAGACCCTACTAGACATGATGAGATCTATGTTTAGTTATAGCTCACTACCTAGTTCGTTCTGGGGATATGCGTTACAAACTGCAATGTATATCTTTAATGTAGTTCCATGTAATTCTACTCCCAAAACTCCCTTAGAGTTGTGGAGTAATCGTAAAACTAGTTTATGACATTTCCGCATATGGGGGTGTTCAGCACATGTTCTGAAGAATAAGACTACAGAGTTGGAACAACATTCTCAGGTGTGCCTATTTGTAGGCTATCCTAAAGAGACCAGGGGTGGATTCTTCTATATCCCTGAAGATAATAAAGTGTTTGTATCGACAAATGCTGCGTTTCTATAGGAAGACTATATGAGGGATTTCAAGCCTCGAAGTAAAGTGTTACTCGAGGAGTTACTTGCTGGTTCGACCAGCATACCATCATCAATGACTGTTGATAAATACATAGCACCTTCAATATCTGAGTGTCAGATGTAAGTTGGTCAGAATAATCTACCATCTAGACATAGTGGGAGGGTTGTACGACAACCTAATCACTACCTTGGGGTTGGAAATGCACAAGTTATCGCATCTAGTGATGGTATAGATGATCCATTTGTTGGGAATCGGCCGTGAGTGTACAGTGAAAAATTAAAATTATTATGCCGCTTTGCCTTTTCCCAAGACCCATTTGTTTTGATTATTCTACAAGCCTAGGCATGTTACTATATTTTCTAAGCATAAAACTTATAAAACATGCAAAGAACATAAACCTAAACATGCTAACTATCATAAAAACTCTAAATAAAATAAAGAAATAACAAGACTTACTTGAACCGTAGACTCCTCCAGTCCTCCCTCCAATTTACAAGCTTTTCTCGAACTCAGCAAGCTCTTCCATGATCCAAAGAGCCACCCAAGTGTGTGGCCTCCAATGATGCACACACCAAAGCCAAAACTCAACGGCAAGACTACGCCTTGAGTGCACGGGTATTTTGCCCTTGGTGCTAGCCTATGAAAATACCTCAATACTTTTAACTCGAGGTTCCTCTAGTCAATTAGACTTAAGGATCCTCAAAATCAGTGGCTTACTCTTAAACTTTAGAGTTGCTCACTTATATAAACCCAAGATATGAAAGGTTTTGGTGTAAAAATTTGTGAAGAATTCTTTGGGTTTATATAGTGCTCCAAAGACAACAAAATTAATTAAGAATCCGATGTGGGATAAAAGCTAATTTAATCTTAGCCATTGGATCTTAATTTAGTGGTTTAATGAGATTATAAAACCCTAATAAGAGTTTGGGCCGAATTGGAATTCAAAACAAATAAAAAACAAATTTTACGATTCATGTTACTATTCACATGAATAGCAATTTTTTTTTATTCCAATTCCCAAAAAGCCCCCATCGTTATTCACCAATCCTTAAGCCACTATGGAACCTCATAAATGATCTGTTCAATAATTAAACACATTGAACCATTTATGAACAATTCATACACCAGTCATATATGCTGTTATATTTATACTGTGCACTGTTAACCATTGATTTTGACTTTGTTGTGTGTGACCTATTGGGTTCCCGTCAAGTTGGACATGAAATGAATCGTGATAATTTAATCGAACATAAATTATCCTTCGATCAGATGGTCGTTCGATTTCAATGACCAAGGTTGACATCTCGTAACATGCCAAGGCCCCCAAATGAGAAGGAAAGATATATATACCCATTTTGTATGCGATTTACATATGATACGGTCCCTCGCCTCACTGTATCCACATCTGTTGACCTAGGGTACAGAAAGTATCTACCCATATGGTCAAAGGTATGATGTTGATAGTGCCATGAATCGTGCTAACCCAAGAATCTCACATGATTCTTCCGATGTGGCCACAGTCTCAAGCACTGATCAGACATATCAACCCGCGAACTGGAATACTACTCTTATAAGAAAATATTATCCGAGAGAGTGGTGATTCTCTGTTGTATCATTACAAACTTCATGTGTTTCAACAAATGACCCAATCATACCCTTATGACTGGATCTTTTGAACCGGGGAAGGAGAATGTCAAATTTATTTGATCCACACATAAGATTGTAACGACCTCAAGTCTAAGGACTAGTCATATAATCGATACATGAAAGTTCTCACAGACACATGGGATAAACACTCCATATGAAAACTTTATGTGTTCAGTTCGATGGACACGAGCAACTCATGCATCCATGTGATACACCAAGCGGACAGATCTCCGCTAGTAGCCTATGAGATCGGATACCCTATTAAGGGCAGATCATATCATCATGCTAGTCTCTCCACTTTGTGAACGCCCAGATTATTCACTAAACTATGACTATGAACATTTAAGAGTAATGATTCTCATAAGGCGTGGAAGCCATCGTCTTATTACTCTAAGGGCTTTATTACAATGTTGATGATTCATATAAGTTATGTAAGACACGTATAATAAATATTTCCATTTTATTAATTAATGAAAATATTACAAATACATGTACATATATCCCATCCACAAGTTGGGTATAGGGCATATCCATAACAATCTCCCACTTGCACTATAGCCAACTAGTATGAATCTGGACACCATACTCTCGGGTGTGCCTATCATGCTTTTGTTGAGTCAGCCCTTTAGTCAGAGAATCTGCAAGATTATCTTCTGTGGGTATTTTCTTTATAATAACTTCTTTTCTCTCAACAATCTCCCTGATGAGATGAAATCGCCTGAGTATATGCTTTGATTTATGGTGGGACCTTAGTTCATTTGATTGAGTAATGGCGCCCGTGTTGTCACAGTACATAGTGACTCCATTCTTTATCATGGGAAGCACTTCCAGCTCCGTGATGAACTTCTTTATCCAGACTGCTTCTTTAGCTTCCTCAGATGCTGCAATATACTCAGCTTCAGTGGTGGAGTCTGATGTAGTTGACTGCTTTGAGCTTTTCCAACTTACAGCATCGCCATTTAAAGTAAAAAGATATCATGTTTACGATCTGTTGTCATCCCTATCGGTCTGAAAGCTCTCATCACAGTAACCAATGACTTTCATCTCAGAACAATCTCCGTATGTCAAGAACACATCCTTAGTTCTTCTCAGATACTTGAGGATTGTTTTGACAGTTGACCAATGTTGCTCACCAGGATTTTCCTGATACCTGCTCGTTATGCTAAGAGCATAAGAGATATCAGGTCTTGTATATAGCATGGCATACATGATCGATCCAATTGCTGAAGCATAAGGGATCCTACTCATACGCTCTCTATCTGAAGGAGTATGTGGACATTGCTCCATAGATAATTTGATTCCATGACAAGTAGGTAAATTACCTCTTTTGGAATCTTCCATTTTGAACCTTTTCAAAACTTTATCTATATACGTAGATTGAGAAAGTCCTAACAACCTCTTATATCTATTACGGTAGATCTTAATACGGAGGATGTAGGCTGCTTCTCCCAAATCTTTCATTGAGAAATTCTGAGATAACCATTGCTTGGTGGCTTGCATCATGGGAATATCATTCCCGATGATTAATATGTCATCGACATATAATACAAGAAATACAATAGCACTCCCACTACTTTTCCTGTAAACACAAGGCTCGTCTAGATGAAGTCAAATTCTTTGATTGTCTCATCAAATCGTATATTCCAACTTCTGGAGGCTTGCTTGAGTCTATAAATGGATAGTTTAAGCTTACATACTTTATTATGATCATCCTTAGATGCAAACCCGTCAGGTTGTGTCATATAGACTTCCTTTACGAGGTTCCCATTAAGGAAAGCTGTTTTGACATCCATCTACAAAATCTCATAATCAAAGTGTGCAGCTAGTGCCAGTAAAATTCGAATGGACTTTATCATTGCAACAGGCGTGAAGGTTTCGTCATAGTCAATTCCTTGGATTTGTCTATAACCTTTCACCACCAACCTAGCCTTATAGGTTTGGATGTTGCCTTCTGCATCAGTTTTACGCTTGTAAATCCACTTGCAGCCTATGGGTTTTATCCCTTCAAATGCATCTACCAAGTCCCAAACTTGATTCTGATACATAGAGTCTATTTCGGATTTCATGGCCTCAAGCCACTTGACCGAATCAATGTCACGCATTGCTTCGTCATAAATGATGGGATCGTCATTATCAATGACCTGATCATGTTCCTCATCAATATAGAAACCATATCTTTCAGGCTCATATCTTTCCCTACCAGACCTTCTGAGTTCATAACCTTGTGGTTGTTCCGTCGCAGCCCTTTTGAGGGGCCTGGGGTTTAGTTCTATGTTAGTTTGTTCTTCTCGTACCTCATCGAGGTCAAGTCTACTCCCACTATATTTCTTGAGAAGGAATTCATTCTCTAGAAATTTAGCATTTTGTGAGACAAATGTTTTTTGTTCATTTAGGACGTAGAACACGTATGCTCTTGAGTTCAAGGCATATCCTACAAACTTACATTTAACTACCCTATCATCCAATTTGTTAGTTTATGTGAGCTTGACATATGCGTCACATCCCCAAATTCTTAGATAACTAAGACTAGGACGTTTCCCAGACCATTACTCATATGGTGTTTGACTAACAGTCTTGGAAGGAACTTGGTTTAGTAGTAGTGTTGCAGTTTCTAAAGCAATACCAAAAATGAAAGAGGTAGATCCGTGCTTGGCATCATTGATCGGACCATATCTAATAATGTCAGAATTCTCCTTTCGGAGACCCCATTATGTTGTGGAGTTCCTGGAGGAGTCCACTAGGAAACAATGCCATTTTCTCTCAAGTAATCTTGAAATTCGTTACTTAAGTATTCACCACCTCGGTCAGACCTTAGTGACTTAATAATTTTATTAAGCTGGTTTTCTACTTCAGCCTTGAAGACTTTGAATTTCTCAAAGGCTTCAGATTTGTACTGCATAAGGTACACATACAAATATCGCGAATGATCATCGATAAAGGTAATAAAGTAGGAGAATACACCTCTAGCAGTGACTGACATTGGTCCGCATACATCAGAGTATATGAGTTCTAATGTCTCCGCTGCACGCTGTCATTTACCTTTGAAGGGTAATTTGGTCATTTTACTAAGTAAACAAGACTCACAAGTTCCATAAGGTTTATATTGAAGGGTTTGAAATACCCATCCTTATGTAGCTTAGTTAATCTTGTTTCATTGATATGACCTAAGCGACTGTGCCATAGAAGTTATTCATTGAGATTATTCGAGTTAACGTTATATATATTAGAGGTTGAACATTCTTTGTTAGTTTGTAAGACATAGATACCATTATTCAAAATACCATCTCCATATTTTATTTCATTGAAATAAATAGAACATTCATTACAACTTATTAGGCATGAAAAGCCTTTATTACATAAAGAAGAAATTGAAATGATGTTCTTTACTAGAGAAGGTACATAAACACAATCCTCTAAGTCTAAAACTAAACCATTCGGCAAAACTAATGAATAAGTCCCCACGTACAATACAGCCAGTTTTGCTCCATTACCCATGCGTAAGTCAACCTCCTCATGACTGAGTCTCCTACTGTTTCTCAGGCCCTGCACATTGTTACACAAGTGAGACCCACAACCGGTGTCAAGCACCCAAGTAGAAGGTTCAGAGTTTTGAGACTATAGTTCAATCATATACAACATACCTGAAGCATTGGGCTTCTTGGCCTCTTGGGCTTCCCTAGCTTCATTGGCTTTCAAGGATCTGCAGTCTTTCTTCCAATGACCATTCTTTCCACAAAATAAACATTTCCCATTTCCCTTTTTCTTCTCCATCTTACCATTGGGCTTTAGGTGATCTGGAGCCTTGGCCTTGCCCTTATTTTTCTTTGGGCCTCGTGGCTTCAGGTCTGTACTAGTAAGCATGACGGAGGTTTTAAGATCCAGTTTCAAGTCCTTCTCTGCTTGCTATATCAGATTGTGCAATTCTACTAAAGTAGCTTCTTTATCAGATAGATGAAACTGCATAATAAAGTTAGAGAATTCTTTTGGTAAGGACTGAAGAATCAGATCATGACCTATCTCATGATCCATGATGAACTCGAGGTTGGCCAATTTTTCAATGTGGCCAATCATCTTAAGCACATGTCCACTAACAGATCCTTCCTTATACCTTGATTGGAATAAGGCACATGACACTTGGAATCTCACGGTATGAATGGAAGTTGCATACTACTCCTTCAAGTGAAAGATGATGGTTTGAGCATCCATATCTTCGTGAGCTTTCTGAAGTTCGTCTGACATAGAGCCAAGCATTATGCAAACTTCTTGCTCATCATCATCGACGTGTTTCTTCCAAGCATCAAATGATCTTGGTCAGCATCTTCTGCGGGTTCAGGGGGAAATGGTCTTTCAAGAACATAGAAACTTTTTTCTTGTCTTAAGACAATTTTAAGGTTTCTAAACTAGTCATTGTAATTATCCCCTTTGAGCTTATGCTCATCAAGGATAGAACGAAGTGATACTCTGTTTTCCATTTGAATGTTTGTGAAATATTTTATCCCACTTGTTAAGAGAAAATGTTAAAATTAGGAATATGTTTTCATTAATATTTCATAATAACATGGGCTTTTAATATTATGAAGTTGCTCCCACTCAATTGTTTTAAAATTTTAAGCAAATCGCATCAACCCCAATATGATGGATTTATTGTGGGCAATGATCCCATTATCATTATTTCATAACTCCGACTAGGGCCGGTCGTTATAAAATATGATAATTAGGTAGGTTCCCAACCAATTTATGATTTAAATCCCAATTCCTTGATCATTGGGTTGGGCAATCAAACATGTCATAGCTTATGCTAGTCCTTGTGGACACCCAATCTTTTCCACTAAGTTATAAGACCACGCCTAAGGGTCGCTGCGTCTTATGACTCAGAAAAGTCAAACCATTGTCAATAGTATGATTTAGGGACAAATTGGTATTGGTCAGTCTGGTAAAGCTTAGTCCTGCCAATACGGTTTAAGCCCTTTGGGTCTATACTTTACAATGGGAGGCAAATTTTAGACTTAAATTATTATTGAGGATTTTAGCAAGTTTAAGTGAATAACTGTCAAATGGATTCCTCCATTGAAAATTCCCCAGAGGGAGGGTGGAGCGAACTCTCTTAAATACTCTTACCTCTTAGGCTCTTATTGCCTTGGTGACAGGAAAAACAATAGATGCTCCAAATTAGTCCAACACTTTAAATATGCTTTAAGGTAAGCTTTGATTAAATGATTATCTAGATGTCTCACATTTTTTCCTTTTGGCTATAAAAATGTAGTGAGTGAAGGAAGACACCAAATCATTATCTAACTATAGTAATACCTTTGGAAAGTTTTATTAACCCCTTGGTCTCAACCCACTTGTATCTTTTATAATGTCTTTTATTATAAACAAGTGATTTATATTTATTAACCTTAAAGCTAATAAATCTCTAAGTTCATCACGGAATAATTACTTAGCTAAGGGATAAGCAATACACTCTTTATTTCTTAGAAAGTCTCTAGATGCTTGCACCCTAAAATAATCATGCCAATTCTAATCATACATAGAATCATCAAGCATATGTGTTTTAATATGTTGGAATTATTTTAGGTATTAAATAACTTTGATTAATATTTAATTATGATATTGCATTTTATTTTATTCAAATAAATTTACTATTCACGTTTTTCTGCAGGAGCATCAACTTTAAATGCAATTTCACAATTCAAATCTTAATCAAATCATGCAAAACTTGTGCCTAAAATTAAGTTCAGGGTGTTATCTTTCCAACGAGCTTTTAAACACCCAATTTCGAGTTCAAATGAGAGAGAACTAATCAAAACAAAAACAGCGCGCTGATACCACTGTTGGGAAGCGGCCACGAGTGCGCAGCGGAAAATTAAAATTATTATGCCGCTTTCCCTTTGCCCAAGACCCATTTTTTTTTATTCTTCTACACGCCTAGGCATGTTACTATATATTCTAAGCATAAAACTCATAAAAACATGCAAAGAACATAAACCTAAACATGCTAACTATCATAAGAACTCTAAATAAAATAACGAAAGAAAAAGACTTACTTGAACCGTAGACTCCTCCAATCCTCCCTCCAATCTACAAGCTTTTCTCGAACTCAGCACGCTCTTCCACGTTTCAAAGGGCCACTCAAGTTTGTGGCCTCCAAATATGCACACACTAAAGCCAAAACTCAACGGCAAGACTACGCCTTGAGTGCACGGGTATTTTGCCATCGGTGTTAGCCTAGGCAAATACCTCAAAACTTTTAACTCGAGGTTCCTCTAGTCAATTAGACTTAAGAATCCTCAAAATTAGTGGCTTACAATTAAACTTTAGAGTTTCTCACTTATATAAACCCATGATATGAAAGGTTTTGGTGTAAAAATTTGTGAAGAATTCTTTGGGTTTATATAGTGCTCCAAAGACAACAAAATTAATTAAGAATCTGATGTGGGATAAAAGCTAATTTAATCTTAGCCATTGGATCTTAATTTAGTTGTTTAATCAGATTACAAAACCCTAATAAGAGTTTGAGCCGAATTGGAATTCAAAACAAATAACAAAAAAAAAATTACTATTCACATGAATGAATATTACTATTCAAAAAAAAATTCCAATTCCCAAAGTGCCCCCATCGTCATTCACCAATCCCTAAGCCACTATGGAACCTCATAAATGATCTGTTCAATAATTAAACATATTGAACCATTTATGAATAATTCCTACAGCAATCATATATGCTGTTATATTTGTATTGTGCACTGTTAACCATTGATTTCGACTTTGTTGTGTGTGACCTTTTGGGTTCCCCTCTAATTCGCTTATTTAATTCCAAATTAAACATTACACTTTAATAATAAACCTTTTACGACTTAAATTCCAAATTTAATCGTTACAGGTCTCAAAGCCCGATTAACGTCAAACGTCAATTTAATTAAAGTCCACTGGGCTTTTAATTAATTTCTTAAGGCGTGGACTTTTGGTCAACTCGGGTCAAACCGAATAACCAAAATCCAATCCAGGAATTACCCCATAAGCCCAGAAAATAATTTAGGCCCATTAGGCCCAATTAAACTTTAAAGGTCCATTAAGTCGCATTTGGGCTTTATGGAGGCGGTTTTGGGCCCAATTAGATCCAATCCATTTGGCCTAAACCCAACTTGGTACAACCAAGGCAAATAAACCCAATAACAACTTTAAAAGCCCAAATCCAATTTTAAGGCCCAAATAATTAAATTCCAAAAATCCAATTTCCCAATTTAATTACACTAAAGTGTATTACACAATTAATTACCCAAATCAATATTTCCAAAACATTAATTTATACAATTAATCATGCTCAATTACATCAATTAGTGTCCAACACATTTTGATCAAAATCAAACCCAATTACATGTTTCTCATGTCTCGGTCAAAGAGGGGATTTCATGTCTAATTTCGAATTCAATTCAATCAAATCCAAATTAACATTAAATCATCATTCCCAATTGTTTCCAACTCATCCAAGGAATCAAAAACAAAATCCAAGATAATTAAGGCACTAGGTGGATTCGGCCAAGCCTTCCAATTTGAGGAAAAATGTTCCAAAACATAATTTCTTGAAATTGATCCAATCAATCTTCAATTCAACATGATTTAAGCATATTCAAACATCCAATTTAATCAAATCATGCTCAAAATCAATTTACCCAATATTAAGCCCTAAATCAATTTCATGTTATAACCTTGCTCTTGATGCCATTGTTGGTTTCTATTAAGGTCCCAAGATCATAAACAAGCATGAAATATGTGCGAATACAAATCAATGAACTTGCGGAATACTCACATCGATCGGTTGAGCGACGCTTTGACGAACAAAACTTCATTTTCTGCCCATGGCAGCTCACGGCAGTACCAGTGAGTTGCTCACTATTTTGGCTCGGCTTTGGTCCTTCGTCAAGCTCCAGGCTTCGTCGAACGATTCCCGGCTCATGGGTGGACTTCCCTATCACCTTCGCATGTCTCTCGGAGTGCTAGCTCTTAAGAAATTTGCCACAAATTTCCCACATTTTGCTTCCCATCTCACGGCATTTCCCAGAAAAACTAGTGAAGATTTTGCCCTTGTTGGTGAGAGAGAGAGGAGAAGCAATGGCTCCAAATTCGTGAGCCTTGGAGAGAGAATGAGAGTTGTGTGTTTTCTTATATTATTTCCAAAATCAAATACTAAACTTATACCAAAAATTTGTGTAAAAGCTTTCAAAAAGTCAACACACAAATTTTGGCTCCAAAAGCATTAAATGCTTTCTATCAACTCTCATCAACTCACATCAATCAATTGTCACGTCACTCAAAGTGACATGATTTGACGCTTGATGTGACGCTATATGCGACTAGTGATTTGATGTTTGATTTGACTTGTTTGCCGCACTCGAATTCGAAATGCGAATGCGCTCGTAAATAATCCCGGGCTCGGGTTCGCTAATTCCAAATTAACGAATTTTCCGTTGCGACGCAATTAAATGATTACGCCTAGCGAAGTCACTATTCATGTCGCTAACGAATTAATTCTAAATTAATTCGTTCACCCGTATTAAAATCTAATTTCAATTCCGCGTCGAAATCCAATTTCGTTTAATATATCAAATATATTAATTTATCGATTAATTCCAAATTAATCGTTATCTCTCTTTAATTGATATTTTATCCCAGATAAAATATATCTGCAATTGATCCCAAATTAATTTTCTCTCTCATCTAATTAATCCCAGATTAATTAAAAGTGCGAGTCATACGTCATCGGTGAATCTTCGGGAAGCGACCCATGAGATCCCCTGAATATGTTGGCAGTAAATTCGGTCGTCGGACTATCTGAACATGTAAGTACCAAGTACTACGTTTTACCGATCTACAAGACAAGGTTGGCTTCTAGCAAAGAGTCATGCCTACCCAATTCTCCAGAAATATCCTTACAAGAATAAAGGATCTATATCAGGCGTAGTATACGTAGTATTGTGTATGTCGATCCAATATCGGATGATCACGTGCTAGGCCTGGGGCTGGAATTGTGTCTGCCCCGTACGAAGCACATGTCGGATGTCTGGTGACTAGTCTCTATAATCGGATATACATGACCTTGTCATAATATCCCGATAGCTGCAGCATTTAAGAGAACCAGTCTCGTATCCTACGTGACCATCATCTCCACTATTACTGGAGTGATACTTCCGTCTTGACATCACACCCAACACACTACGATTCTCAATATACCCAGCATAGGCGTACACATAACCTGTTAAAGCCCTGGACGACCGCAACCAAAGTATATTGATTGTCGCAAGTGTTAGCGGTGCATGTCTCAGGTTAATACGAAAACAAGAAAACAGTAGCTCGAGCAGTGAAAACAGTGAGGAAAGACGTGAACCAGCGAACCAGAAACGTTACGGAGTTTTAGCCCTTCCGACGGCCTTGTAACGTGCTTCCGAGAGTCAACACAAAAGGTTAGACCTGAGGGAACTTTTTACATCTATTTTCATTCGTATTTTTATTGTTTATTATTTGCATGAGTATTGTGGAATGATGTGTGTTATGGCCCTTGAATAAAATGGAAAATGTGTCACCTCTTGTGGTATATATGATGGAAACCCAGATGTAAACTTCGTAGCCAAATCCGAATGGAAGGTAGTGTGGTCTATACTTAGGATACAACTCCACGTACCACTTGAGCAAACGGCACATATTTCAATTTATTTTGTCTTGTTTGTTTATTATCCGTTATTCAACTTCTGCATGTTATTTTTCTGTGTAATGATGAGATAAAATGCATGGGCTTAGTAATTTGGATTAAAGGTTCTCCATTTCGAGGGGTTAAAATCCTTTACCACGATTCTTTGTCGCGCCGGATGATGTATATTTGGTTGAATGTAAGATATGTTCAATCGGGTATACAAAGTCTGATATTGTCGTCTTTATTTTTATATGCATTATGTTATTAGCGCATGGGCTTAGTAAGTTGGATTAAAGGTCCTCCATGTCGAGGGGTTAAAATCCTTTACCACGATGTTTTGCCGCGCCGGATGATGTATATTCGGTTGAATGTAAGATGCGTTCAATCGAGTATACAAAGTCCGATATTGTTGTCTTTATTTTTATATGCATTATATTATTAGCGCATGGGATTAGTAAGTTGGATTAAAGGTCCTCCATGTCGAGGGGTTAAAATCTTTTACCCTGATGCTTTGCCGCGCCGGATGATGTATATTCGGTTGAATGTAAGATGCGTTCAATCGGGTATACGAAGTCCGATAATGTTGTCTTTATTTTTATATGCATTATGTTGTTAGCGTATGGGCTTAGTAAGTTGGATTAAAGGTCCTCCATGTCGAAGGGTTAAAATCATTTACCACGATGCTTTGCCGTGCAGGATGATGTATATTCAGTTGAATGTAAGATGTGTTCAATCAGGTATACAAAGTCTGATATTGTTGTCTTTCCTTTTATATGCATTATGATGTGATGCGCATGGGATTAGTAGGTTGGATTAAAGGTCCTCTATTTGGAGGGATAAAAAGCCTACGGTCTACCTTTACCACGATACTTCACCGCGCCTTTTATTTCGTTATTTGCTTTTCTTTGTATGTCATCTTATTGCATAATCATGCATCATATTGCATCGCGCATGGGCAAATCAAGTTGGATTAAAGGTCCTCCACTTAGAGGGATAGAAAGCCTACTGGCTACCTTTGCCACGACGTTTTGCCGTGCCGGACAAAGTGCATTTGATTGAATGTGAGATACGTTCAATCAGACACTTGAAGTCCTATATAGATGTGGGCATATGTCGCATCTCTTTTCTTTCACTTCCATTATTTATCTTTCAAATCGCATCATGGCACGTTTACTTTGATGTACAATTGCCTCTTTGGTTATTTCTTTGCATTATATACCTAATTGTTTCTCTTTATTACGTATGATTGCGCAACTGCCATTTGTTTGCATTTCCGTGTCCATGAATGTAATGTGCTTATGACATTGTATGCTTGCCGTATTTCAATTTATCTTTATGCATGCAAATTTGGACATAGATTATATGCAAATAGGTTGTATCCAAATTTGGACATAGATTGTATGCAAATATGTTGTATGCAAATTCGGACATAGATTATATGCAAATAGGTTGTATCCAAATTTGGACATAGATTATATGCAAATAGGTTGTATACAAATATGAAAATGTGTTACATGTGAACTTAGATGAAATTTTTTTTTATGCATGCGAACTTAGGAGTAAATTATCCTTGGAAATATATGTTGCTTAGGCTTGGTTAGATTATTGCACAAATCATTTCATTACAAGTGGCATAAGTAAGGGACCATTCCGAACCCAATGGTTTGAGGTCTTCCCTTGCGAGGGGTGAGTACGGCCTTAAATCATTTTCCAGGTTCACACCGGGTGGCGACTCCATTATTCTCCGGTTTAGTCCCCCGCGGGCTACTCCGTACTCCCAACTAGGCCGCGAGCCTAGAACAGCATGTGTCGCCCAGTTTCTGTGTCCTACAATGTCATCTAAAGACTCCTTACTCATGCCATCCCTAATGAATTTAATTTTATCTTCACGGTTATCAGACACCATTCTTAAGGAACGACAACGAGTATTACATGTCATGCGTGCACATTTATAGCAAACACCTAATCTTTTAGCTCATCTTTTCTAAGAATATATGTTTTTTTATAAACCATGTAAAAATGAAACAAAAGAGTCAGAGGACTCACCTGCCAATCGGACACGTGCTTCAATTATCCAACGAATGTCATTAGGAATACCTTTGATCATCAGAAGTCTTATTCGTTCAATGCCTGCTTTATAGACTTTCATCAGAGAGTTTTGAGGGTGAGAAGGAAAATGCTTGGGAAGATTTGCGAGAACGTCTTCCATCTTGTCTGTGACTTTACCTACAAAAATTAAACACACAAAAATAAAACACACCAAATCTCAATATATATACATAAATTGCATGGGTTGCCTCTCTGCTAGCGGTAAGTTTAACGTCATTAGCTAGACATGTATGCCCGAACGTTAGTCTGGATCTACAAGTGTGAGACTTTCTTTTTGTCACTCAAATGATTCTCCCCAATAGTGTTTGCATGCTGGCTATTTACCTTGAATGTGTTGTTGGATTTGGAGTTGTTTATCTCAATTACTTCGGAGGGTAACACCTGAGTAATCACAAATGGACCTGACCACATTGATTTCAGCTTTCTAGGGAAAAGTTTCAACCTTGAATTGTATAACAACACCTGCTGCCCTGGTTCTAGTTGTCTGCGCACTATTTTTTTATCATGAAATTTCTTGGTCTTTTCTTTGTACAGTGTGGCATTTTCATAAGCATGTAGGCAAAAATCCTCCAATTCTTTCAGTTTGGTGGAGCTGTGTCTCTCTTGCTGCTTGTAGATCAAGATTTAACTTCTCCAGTGCCTAGTACGCTTTATGTTCAAGCTCCATAGATAGATGGCATGCTTTCCCAAACACCATTTGATATGGGGACATACCAATGGGTGTCTTGTAAGCTGTCTGGTAGGCCCATAATGCGTCATCCAGTTTTGTAGACCAGTCCCTCCTTGTTAATCCAACGGTTCTCTCCAATATTCTTTTGATCTCTCTGTTTGAAACTTCAACCTGTCTATTTGACTGCGGATAGTAAGTAATGGCAACTTTATGAGTCACTACATATTTGGATAAGAGTGCATCGAAGTATCTGTTGCAGAAGTGTGTGCCACCATCACTGATAATTGCCCGAGGTGTTCTGAAGCGAGTGCAAATATTCTTTTTAAGGAATTTTATCACCACTTTTGAGTCATTTGATGGCAGTGTTGTTGCTTCAACCCATTTGGAGACATAGTCTACTACAACCAGAATGTACAGGTTTCCAAATGATAGAACAAAGGGTCTCATAAAATCAATCCCTCATACATCAAAGATCTCCATTTCCAGAATGCTTTGAAGAGGTCCTTCATGTCTCCTCAAAATATTTCTTGTTCTCTGGCACCTGTCACGTTGAAGAAAAAATAAGTAAGCATCTTTAAACAGAGTGGGCCAGAACAAACTTGATTATAGGACTTTGGTTGCAGTTTTATCTCCGCTGAAGTGTCTGCCATATGGTGATGAATGACAGTGCTGCAAGACACTATTGACTTCTTCATGTGGTACACAATGTCTCAGTAATTGATCAGCACGATGTTTGAATAGGTACGGCTCATCCTAGACATAATGATTGACTTCTTTGAAGAATTTCTTTCGTTGCTGATGTGTCCATTCCAACGGCCATTTTCCCGATACTATGTAGTTTACATAGTCAGCATACCAAGGGATTTCATGTTGTTTGATGGTAAACAACTGTTCATCCGGAAACATTTCTTTGATTGTCAGTTCATTACCAGTTGTTTCTCCATTCTCGAGCCTCGATAAATGATCTGCCACTTGATTTTCTTTCCCTTTACTGTCTCGAATCTCCACATCAAATTCTTATAGCAGAAGCACCCAACAGATCAATCTGGGCTTGGCATCTTTCTTCGCGATCAGGTATTTGATTGTTGAATGATCTGTGTAGACCACCACTTTGGGACCCAGTAGATAGGAGTGGAATTTATCAAAAGCAAACACAATTGCGAGCAGCTCCTTTTCAGTTGTTGTGTAGTTAAGTTGTGATTCATTCAAAGTTCTGCTGGAGTAGTAAATGGTGTGGAAAAAATTTTCTTTGCGTTGTCCCAAAACTGCACCTACAATAAAATCACTAGCATCGCACATCACCTCAAATGGAAGCATCCAGTGGTTTGGTGCTATTATGATGGGAGCAGAGACCAGCTTTTGTTTCAAGATTTCAAAGGCATTGTGGCATTCTTTGGTGAAGTTGAAAGGCACATCTTTCTCCAGCAGATTACATAGAGGTTTAGCAATCTTGGAGAAGTCTTTGATAAATCTCCTATAAAATCATGCATGTCCGAGAAAACTGCAAATCCCTTTTACTGATGATGGTAGAGGTAATTTTTCTATTGTCTCGATCTTTACTTTGTCTACCTCGATTCCCTTTTGTGAGATCCGATGTCCCAGGCAATGCCTTCCTACACCATGAAATGGCATTTATCCTAGTTGAGTACTAGGTTGGTACCTTCGCATCTTTGTAACACTTTTTTCAGATTTTGCAAACAGTGGTCGAAAGAGTCTGTAAACACAGAAAAATCATCCATGAAAACTTTCATGATTTGTTCCAATATGTCTGAAAAATGGCCATTATGCAACGTTGAAATGTGGCGGGAGCATTACAGAGTCCAAATGGCATCCTGCGGAAAGCAAAATTACCATACGGGCATGTAAAAGTGGTTTTCTCCTGATCTTCTAAGGCGATGGCAGTCTGATTGTATCATGAGTATCCGTCCAGAAAATAATAGAATTCATGTCCCGCCAGTCTGTCTTGCATCTGGTCAATGAATGGTAGCGGAAAATGATCATTCTTTGTTGCTTTGTTCAGCTTTCTATAGTCCATGCATACTCTCCATCTAGTCACTGTTCCAGTTGGAATCAGCTCATTCTTTTCATTGGTGACTACAGTCATTCCTCCTTTCTTGGGTACACATTACATAGGATTCACCCAAGTGCTGTCAGAGATGGGGTAAATGATGCCAGCGTCCAACTATTTAATGATTTCTTTCTTGACAACCTCATTCATGATTGAATTTAATCTTTGTTGATGCTCCACTGTGGCTTTGTACTCGTCATTCATCAGAATTTTGTGCATGCAAAATGATGGACTAATGCCTCGAACGTCTGCTATAGTCCAGCCAATAGCTCTCTTATGCTCGCGTAGCACTCTCAACAACTTATTTTCCTAAATACATGTTAGCGACGAAGAAATAATCACATGTAAATTAGAATAATTTTCCAAGTATACATACCTGAGATGGCTCGGAAGTGGCTTTAGTTCCAGCTGCGGTGGTTCTTCAATCAAGGGCTTCATTCGCTCTTTTTTTGGTAATTCCAAGCTTTCCACCTGTGGTGTCGATCTGAAGCGAGATGCACCGTCAAGATAGTTGATACATTCCAGAATTTCATCATCTAGTTCCATGTTAGTCATGTTGGTTATGCAAGCTTCAAGTTTGTCAGTGGAAAGTTGCATTGCATCAGTATTCTGGATGATACTATCTATTACATCAATTCTGAACCATTCATCCTCTTTGTCGTCATTCGAGATTTTTATGGCTTTGAAAACATTGAATGTTACTTTTTGGTCTTGTACCTTCATGGTTAGTTTACCTTTTTGTACATCAATAACAGTTTGATTTGTAGCCAAGAATAGTCTCCCGAGGATTATAGGTACATCTTTGTCTTCCTCCATATCAATGACAATAAAATCTGCTGGGAAAATGAATTTGTCAACTTTGACTAATACATCTTCCACTACACCTCTCGGAAATGTGAGCGATCTACAGAGTAACTAAGGTGTGTTTTGCTTTTCCAATCTGGAGTTTTCTGTAAATAGAAAAAGACATCAAGTTAATACTCGCACCTAAGTCACACAAAGCCTTACAGAAGTAATGTTCTCCTATGGTGCAAGGGATGGTGAAACTGTCAGGATCTTTCAACTTTATGGGAAGCTTCCACTGAATGATGGCGCTGCATTTTTCTATCAATGCTATTATCTCGTAATCTCTCAATCTTCGCTTTTGTGAAAGAATATCTTTCATAAATTTGACATAGTTGGGCATTTATTCCAACGCTTCTACAAATTGAATGTTGATATGCAACTTTTTGAAGATCTCCAGGAATTGAGCAAACTGCTTGTCTAGTTTATATTTCTGGAGACACTGTGGAAAAGGTGGAGGTGGAGTGAATCTTTCTCGATCATTTTCTTTTGCTTCTTTTTCCTCCATCTGTGGATCTGTATCAATGCTTTCTTTTGGAACTTCCTTATTGGTGTTTTGACTCCAACATCTTTTTTTTATTTCAGTATCGCTTTTCAAAGTGATGGCTTGACATTTCTCATTCCCTCTGTTCCTTGGATTTGGTTTTGTGTTGCTATGAAGGGTACCTTGCGGTCTGTAACTCTGAGCATTGGCCAGTTGTCCCATTTGATTCTCCAGTGCTTTAATAGAAGCTGAATGGCTTTGATTCAATGCTACTTGATTTTGAACTATAGCTGCTCAAGCGTCGTATGTTGCTTCTTGTTTTTTCAACCAGGCCAGCACTTCTGTTATTCCTGGTTCTTTTTTCATACTTCTGGCCTTTATTTTGCTGTTGGAATCCAGGTGGTGGATTCTTCATTTGCCCTGAATTGTTGCTCTATGGGAAATTATGATGATTCCTCCAACCTGGGTTGTAGGTATTGGAATATGGATTGTTTTCCTTTATGTTGAAATTGCTGACATAGTTTGCAGTCTCATCATGGTGAACTTGTGGATCTAGCATTACCCTGCATGCTAAGAGTTTTCATGAATTTGCATACCTGATCCAGTTTGACATTCAATGCTGTGTTGGCTCCGATTTCATAGATTCCTGTTATTCATTGAATCATGCTCCTTTCTGTTGGCCACAAAGAATTGTTATTGGCCATTTCTTCAATTAAGTCCCAGGCCTAATCTTCTCCTTTTGCCATTAAAGCTCCTCCAGCAGTAGCATCTATTGTGGTTGTCATTAGTCCAGAAAGTCCATTGTAGAAGGTTTGGACTTGTAGCCACTTTACAATCTCATGGTGAGGACATTTTCTAAGCAATTCCTTATATATTTCCCAAGTTTCACAGAGGGATTCTGAGACATGTTGTACAAAGGATGTAATATCATTTCTCAGCTTTGTTGTTCTGGCTGGGGGAAAGTACTTTGCAAGGAATTTGGGGGCAAGAGTGTTCCAAGTTGTGATGGAACCTGCTGGTAGTGAATGGAGCCAAGCCTTAGCTCTGTCTTTCAAGGAATATGAGAACACACGCAGTCTCGTTGCTTCTTCTGCTGCTCAGTTGTAATTAAATATGCCATAAACTTCCAGGAAGTTGCTGATGTGGGCATTAGGATCTTCATTTTCACTCCCCCCGAACTGAACTGATTGCTATATCATCTGAATCCATGTTTTGATGTCACACGTATTTACTGGTAAGGGAGGAAGTACAATGCATGATATGAAGCCATCAACCACCAGAATAGTTCTGTCTCGAATGGGAATTGGTGGTGCAACCTCCAAAGGTTCAGGTTCTTGATTATTCATGTTGATCAGTGCTTCTTGGCCTTCTCGCCTTTCCATTCTCAACTGTCTGATTGTTCTTTCAATTTCTGGGTCAAGCTGACAGATTTCAAAGCTTATGCTTCTTCTCATATAGTGTCTGAGAACCAGAAACATAAGAAAACAAAAATAATAAGTAAAAACAAATTAGACACAAGTAAAATATGTAACCCCAAAATTAATAGTGAAAGATAAATAAGTCCCAGACAACGGCGTTAAAAAATGATTGGTGGTAAACACACACGGTACGCAAGCACACGTATCGCTCAAGTAGTATAAAATGTATCGATCCCACGAGGACTTAATACCTAAGCTATCAATTTATGAAGTTAAATGTCTACAAGTATCTAATTGATTGATTGATTGTTGGTTGGATGGTGATTTTTATTTAAAACAAGTAAATAAAACAATGCGAAAGTAAATTAAAGGAAAAATCAATATTATAAAACTATATACGGTTGTGAATTCTTCAAATATCTTTTAAAGATGAAGTGATTATCTCATATTTGTGCAATATATCGGTTTATTAACCAGGAACACGAAAATATACAAAAGCCTTTGTCGATGGTCATATGCAAACACCCAAAGTAATCCAATTAATCATATGTCTATGTTAACCAAATTACCTGAATTAATTAAGATTAAGTTCCAATAGTGGCTACCCCCGCCCAACAGGTATATGTCTATCCTGGAAGGAAATCTACATAAGGGACTGTTAGTGTCCTAGACATGTCAATGATCTCTAAACATTGATTTTAGTGTGAATAAAATCAAAATAAGTTGCGGAATAAACTTACAATGAGCGGATGAGAAGTTCAAAACTTTCTTTGTTGTTGGAAGCTCCAAGCTTTGTTGTGAACCTCCTATCACACTTGCATAAGTATCCAATACTTAAATATATGAGAACTATGATGTTAAGCTTCCATAACGCGCACAAGGGTAATACTAGTCTATTCCGCATTATCGATGTCCAGTCTCGATAATACTACGACTAGGGATATTTAATGATTAAACCGTTCGTGGATTAATATTGTCTCATATCTTATTAATCTGGTACTAATAATATGGACTTTTATCATTTATATATATATCCAAGTAATCTAATTACAAAATGATAAAATAGCAATTTCCTTGGTCACATAGTTAATTTGTACAAAAACACAATGTCTTTTACAAATAGTGATGATATGGGTCATAATTGTCCAACAATCTCCCACTTGGCTCATAGCCAATCACTCAAGTATCTAACACTTGAACAATGTACATGTCGCTCAAACTTCTGCTGAGAAATAGCTTTCGTCAGTGGATTTGCAATATTGTCATCTGATGCGACTGTGGGACACAGAAACTGGACGACGAATGCTGTCCCGGGCTCACGGCCCGGTCGGGAGTACAGAGTAGCCACGGGGCACTAAACCGGAGAATAATGGAGTCGCCACCCAGTGTGAACCGGGAAAATGAGATTTAAGGCCGCACTCACCCCTCGTAATGGAAGACCTCAAACCGTTGGGTTCGGAATGGTCACTTACTTATGTCACTTATAATGAAAGGATTTGTGTAATAATTTAATCAAGCTCCCGTAAAACTTATTTCCAAGAGTATCATGCTTCTAAATCCATATGCACAAAAATAAAACTTACACCTAAATTTGCATATATTTCACATCTAAGATTGCATGCTTGAAAGTACATCAAAGTAGCAACGAACATACAACTTCATTGGCATATTGTATTCATGGAAACACAAGCACACACTAACCACACAAGCACACATAAAGGCGAATCAAATAATGGCGAACATGTGATTTCATAAACATATCATAAACAAATAGCCATTACATGTCCATGCACAAATAAAAGAGTCAACTAAGTACATAATGCAAAAAGACACTTAAGGATGCAATTAGGCATTAAAGTAAACATGCTATGACGTGGTGCAAAAGAAGATAACTAATATGGACACAAACACACATGTGAGCACTTTTCCAAGTGGTACGTGGAATTGTATCCCAAGTACAGACCGCATTACCGTCCATTTGGAATCGGCTACGGAATTTATGTCTGGGTTTCCATCCGATATACTACAAGAAATAATACTCAAATTCTATCATAACATGGATATATGAATTATACTACGTTAAGCCAATACTAAGGTAAATGATGCAATCAATAGATGAAAGACACGGCAAATATCGTGGTAAAGGTAGCCTTTTAGGCTTTTCTTCCCCAAAATGGAGAACCTTTTAATCCAACACAATAAGCCCATGCGCCTTTCATTACAATGCGTACAAAGACAATGATAACTATATGAAACTTCGTATACCCGATTGAACACATCTTACATTCAAACGAATATACATCAACCGGCGCGGCAAAGCATCGTGGTAAAAGATTTTAACCCCTCCAAATAGGGGACCTTTAATCCGACTTACTAAGCCCATGCGCTCGATCGCATCATGCATACAAAGAATAAAGACAATAATATCAAACTTAGTATGCCCGATTGGACATATCTTACATCCAACCAAACACACATCAACCGGCGCGGCAAAGCATCGTGGTAAAGGGTTTTAACCCCTCAAAATAGGGGACCTTTAATCCGACTTACTAAGCCCATGCGCTCGATCACAAAATTACACAAACAAGTAACATGTGGAATTTAAATGACGAATAATAAATAAATCAAAGCAACATAAAACAAAAGAAGGTGCTGTTTACTCAAGCGGTACGTGGAGTTGTATCCCGAGTACAGATCATACTACCGTCCATTCGGAATCGGCTATGAAATTTATGTTCGGGTTTCCATCCGATATACCGCGAGAGTTGACACATCTTTCATCTTTTTCCAAGGCCACAACATACAATATTTCGTAATACATGCATATTTATCTACTCAAGGGCCACAACATGCATTTTAACATAATAATCATGCGAACAATACTTAATAAATAATAAAAATAAAACTGAAAACGAGTGTGAAAAATACCCTCAGGTCTAACCTTTTTTTGCTGACTTTCGGACTTGCGTTTCACGGTCGTCAGAAGGGTAAAGCTCCTCAACTTTTCCGGTTCACTGGTTTAGCGTCTTAGCTCACTGTTTTGCTGTTTTGCTTGCTGTTTAGCCTCTGTTTCCTGCTGTTTTGGACTGCAGTTTCTGGTTACTATTTTGGTTGTTTAAGGGACTGTTGTATACATTTTTAGAGGGTAAAGGGCTGTTGTTTCTAGGGTGTTTTGAGGAGGGTTTTGTCACTGTTTATGGTGGATTTTCGGTGATGTTAACAGGGTAATTCCTGGACTGTTTATACATGAAATGGAAGGGCTGCTGAGTGGCTTAGGTTGCTGGTCAGTTTTGCGAGAGAGGGAGTGGCTTTGTGGGTTATTGGAGGAGGCAATGGCTGTGTTGCTCTCGGTTAATGGTCAAAGGGTTTGTGTCGGTCAGTGGGGTGGAGGTTATGTCAATGTGTGTTTAATAAAGGAATGGCAGTGTGGTGTTAAGAGAGAGGATGTGAGCTGCTGCATGGAAGACTTGTTGTGTGTTGTCAGTGGAGAGGGGCAGTGCGTTGATGGCTAATGCTTGTGAGGGCTGTGAGGGGGGCTTACGTGTTGAGTATTGTGTGTGCGTGAGTGTGAAGGGTGCAAGGGCTGTGTGAGTGCTAGACAGAGTATGAGAAGAATATCGCTTCTTATTATTTGTGTGTATACGTGAGTGGCTAGAGGAGGTGTTCTTGGCGTGGATGGCTTACGTGAGGGCTGGTACGAGTGGAGGGCTGATGGTTTTTTTTTGTTTTTGGTTTGCCGTGAATTAGAGAGATTGGAGAGAGGGTTGGCTTTGGTTTTGGGTTGTTTATATAGACAAGGGCTAGAGCTTCACCTTGTCTCACAAGGAAGGGATTTGGTGCATTCATTTAATTAATATTTTATTTAGTTAATGTTTAATTTAATTTGGGTGTATTTTAGGGTGATGGGCGTGTGGGCCTAGGTGGTGGTGGTGTGGGCTTTGTCTTGGTGGGTTAGTTGTTGTGTTTGTTTGGTGAGTGGGTTTGGGCCAAGATTAAAAGGTTCTGGGTTTTTTAGGCCAAAGGTGCTTTAAAACGGAGGTCCAACGAGTGAGCATGGAGTTAAACAAGCGAATAAACTTTAACGAAATACCGATTCCCTTTCGACAAGAGTTTCCCGCAACTTCTTCGACTAAAAATGTAGTGTCTCCAAATGAGACTCATCATAGGGACTCACATGCAAAAATGCAGTGCCTATAGTCGCCCCCCCTTTGATGGGACTTGTGTAATGTGTAACAGTGACAATCCTATCAAAGTTATGCAATGTATTTTCACTTACCTGGCTCGCCAGCTGCCACTTGACTTACCATGTGTTGAGTTCAGTTGATTTTGTGGTGAGGTGTTGCGACCCCTGGTTCATTCCCGAACCGTGCTCAATTTTTAGAGCGTCATTTTCGGTATCTTTTGTGTGTGTGCTTCATTTTGGAGCGCCATTTCCGGCATTTGCTGTGTGTGCTCCATTTTGGAACGCCATTTTCGGCCTTTGCTATGTGTGCTCCATTTTAGAACGCCATTTCCGGCATTTACTGTGTGTGCTCCATTTTGGAACGCCATTTTCGGCCTTTGCTGTGTGTGCTCCATTTTGGAACGCCATTTTTGGCATTTGTTGTGTGTGCTCCACTTTGGAACGCCATTTTCGCCCTTTGCTGTGTGTGCTCCATTTTGGAACGCCAGTTTCGGCATCTATTGTGGGTGCTCCATTTTGGAGTGCCATTTTCGGCGTCTGCTATGTGTGCTCCATTTTGGGGCGCCATTTTCGGCATCTGTTGTGGTAGCAGTCCATTTTTGAACCGTGTTGTGCGAGAATGTCGCTCATTTTTGAACCGTTATTTGATGAGATGGTCTTTGCCGCTACAAACCTGCGAACACAAAACAAAAATTACATGTATGTGATATGCATGCATGTATGCATGGATATGTATCATATTCCGATGGGTTAGGCCTTCCTTGGTCCATTTCCGAACCGTGCTCCATTTTTGGAGTGCCACTTTCGGCGAGATGTGAAAGTTGTCCATTTTCGAACCATGTTCCACTTTCGGAGTGCCATTTTCGGCGAGATATGATAGTAGTCCATTTTCGAACCATGCTCCACTTTCGGAGTGCCATACTCCACCAAACTGATGCTGATGTGGGCTCGCCCTTGGGACTCGTCCCTAAACTGAAACTGATGTGGGCCTCGGCCCTGGGACTCATCCCTAAAACTGAAACTGATGTGGGCCTCAGCCCATAAACTGATGCTGATACTGATGTGGGCCTCGCCCCCAAGCTGATATTGATGTGGGCCTCGGCCCTAAACTGATATTGATGTGGGCCTCAGCCCTAAACTGATATTGATGTGGGCCTCGGCCCTAAACTGATGCTGATGTGGGCCTCACCCTAGGCTAATACTGATGTGGGCCTCGGCCCTGACTGATACTGATATGGGCCTCAGCCCTAGACTGATACTGATGTGGGCCTTGGCCCTGGGCTGATATTAATGTGGGCCTCGGCCCTAAACTGATGCTGATGTGGGCCTCACCCCAAGCTGATACTGATGTAGGCCTCAACCCTGGGACTCATCCCCGAACTGTAACTGATGTGGGCCCCGGCCCTGGGATTCATCCCCAAAATTGAAACTGTTGTGGGCCTTGGCCCTAAGCTGATACTGATGTGGGCCTCGGCCCTGAGACTCATCCCCAAACTGATGCTGACATGGGCCTCGCCCCCAGACCGATACTGATATGGGCCTCGGCCCTGGGACTCATCCTAAAACTGTTACTGATGTAGGCCTCGGCCCTGAGACTCATCCCTAAACTGATACTGATGTGGGCCTCGACCCTGGGACTCATCCCCAAACTGATGCTGACATGGGCCTCACCCCCAGACCGAGACTGATATGGGCCTCGCCCCAAACTGATATTGATATGGGCCTCGCCCCCAGCTGATACTGATGTGGGCCTCGCCCCCAACTGATACTGATATGGGCCTCACCCCCAGACTGATACTGATATGGGCCTCACCCCCAGACTGATACTGATATGGGCCTCGCCCCAAGACTGATACTGCTGATATGGGCCTCGCCCCCAGACTGATACTGATGTGGGCCTCACCCCCAACTGATACTGATATGGGCCTCGCCCCCAGACTGATACTGGTGATATGGGCCTCGCCCCCAGACTGATACTGCTGATATGGGCCTCGCCCCCACACTGATACTGATATGGGCCTCACCCCCAGACTGATATTGATATGGGCCTCGCCCCTGTGATTCATTCCTGAAGACTGCTGACATTGTACTGTTGCTGCTTCTAGTTGGCTTGCATTTGACGCTTTCTCTTTTTCTCCTTTGAAACCTGTTATTACAAAATAGAACAAACACAAAAAGGATGCAAATATGTTACGTGTATGCATGCATGCATGATTGAGTTTCCTATCCCGTTGGGCTAGGTCTTCTGCCAGTACTCTTGGTGGTTGCTCGGTCTTTTGACAAGTCTGTCCTCTTCCCTAACCAACGGGTATCTATGATGGCTTTCAAAACAAAATGGAGGTAACATGGTGCATGTATGCATGAGGTGCATGTGATGCATGAGATGCATGCAATACAAGAAATATATCAACTCATTAAAATTTTCACACAAATCGGCCCATCATCATTTTAGAAGCTTTTAGGCTAACTGTCATAGGAGTGAACTCGTCCTAGTTTAAATGGACCAATAAGTTCACATCTCATGGCAAGAAGTCGAACCGTATCTAAATGATAATGTTCCTAAACACAAACATATAATGGCCCATTGGCGTTTTAGAAGCTTTTGGCCCAATCATCGTAAGATATGTTCTTGTCCCAGTTTAAATGGCGCAACAAGCCCATACCTCATGACAAAAGGTCTGAATGGATCCAAACGACCATGTTCCTAAACACAAACATAAAAGAAAGATAATGCAAACATAAAACAATGATTTCTACAGAATGGCCCATCAACATTTCAGAAGCTTTGGGCCTAATGGTCATAAGGTACGAACTCGCCCCAGTTTAAATGGCCCAGCAAGTTCGAATTTCTGACAATAGTCCAACTGTATCCAAATGAGGATGGTCCACAAGCACATACTCAAGGAAATAATTGTTACTTTAACCATACAACCTCGGTCTATGGGTGGGTTCGCAAGAGTGTAGACAAAGGCTCTCACCGGCGAAGGATGGCCCACAACTAGGTCTCCCCAATCAAGGGTTCGAGCGACCAAGTGAGCGCACCCTTTTTTATACACTAAGGTACTTGCCAATGAGCTATGGTGTGTGACTGACTGTCAAATGGATTTCCCGTTGTAGATTCCCCAGAGGGAGGGTGGAGCGAGGCTCTCTTAAGTACCCTAGCCTCTTAGGCTCTTATCGCTTGGTGACAGGAATAAACAACGATTCCTCCAAATTAATCCATCACAATAGGCTATGGGTAGATGGCTATTTAGGTGCCTTCACAGTTTTTCCTTCTAGAAAGGTAGTGAATGAAGGAAGACACCAAAAAATTACCTAGCCTCAAAATGCCTTTGATTAAACCCTCATTTTATCCACTATAGACACGATCAATTAGAACATAAATCCAAACATTACAAGATAATATTTCGGGGCCGATTCTCTATTCCCAGTGGAGTCGCCAGACTGTGGGACACAGAAAATGGACGACGCATGCAGTCCCGGGCTCGCGGCCCGTTCGGGAGTATGGAGTAGCCACGGGGGACTAAACCGGAGAATAATGGAGTCGCCACCCGGTGTGAACCGGGAAAATGAGGTTTAAGGCCGCACTCACCCCTCGCAAGGGAAGACCTCAAACCGTTGGGTTCGGAATGGTCCCTTACTTATGTCACTTGTAATGAAAGGATTTGTGTAATAATTTAATCAAGCTTAAGTAACACTTATTTCCAAGAGTATTATGCTTCTAAATCCATAAGCCCAAAAATAAAACTTACACCTAAATTTGCATATATTTCACATCTAAGATTGCATGCTTGAAAGTACATCAAAGTAGCAACGAACATACAACTTCATTGGCATATTGTATTCATGGAAACACAAGCACACACTAACCACACAAGCACACTTAAAGGGGAATCAAATAATGGCGAACATGTGATTTCATAGACATATCATAAACAAATAGCCATTATATGTCCATGCACAAATAAAAGAGTCAACTAAGTACATAATGCAAAAAGGCACTTAAGGATGCAATTAGGCATTAAAGTAAACATGCTATGACGTGGTGCAAAAGAAGATAACTAATATGGACACAAACACACATGTGAGCACTTTTCCAAGTGGTACGTGGAATTGTATCCAAAGTACAGACCGCATTACCGTCCATTCGGAATCGGCTACGGAATTTATATTAAGAAATAATACTCAAATGCTATCATAACATGGATATATTAATTATACTACGTTAAGCCAAGACTAAGGTAAATGATGCAATCAATAGATGAAAGTCACGGCAAATATCGTGGTAAAGGTAGCCTTTTAGGCTTTTCTTCCCCCAAATGGAGAACCTTTTAATCCAACACAATAAGCCCATGCGCCTTTCATTACAATGCGTACAAAGACAATGATACCTATATGAAACTTCGTATACCCGATTGAACACATCTTACATTCAAACGAATATACATCAACCGGCGCGGCAAAGCATCGTGGTAAAAGATTTTAACCCCTCCAAATAGGGGACCTTTAATCCGACTTACTAAGCCCATGTGCTCGATCGCATCATGCATACAAAGAATAAAGACAATAATATCAAACTTAGTATGCCCGATTGGACATATCTTACATCCAACCAAACACACATCAACCGGCGCGGCAAAGCATCGTGGTAAAGGGTTTTAACCCATCAAAATAGGGGACCTTTAATCCGACTTACTAAGCTCATGCGCTCGATCACATAATTACACAAACAAGTAACATGTGGAATTTAAATGACGAATAATAAATAAATCAAAGCAACATAAAACAAAAGAAGGTGCCGTTTACTCAAGCGGTACGTGGAGTTGTATCCCGAGTACAGATCATACTACCGTCCATTCGGAATCGGCTATGAAATTTATGTTCGGGTTTCCATCCGATATACCGCGAGAGTTGACACATCTTTCATCTTATTCCAAGGCCACAACATACAATATTTCGTAATACATGCATATTTATCTACTCAAGGGCCACAACATGCATTTTAACATAATAATCATGCGAACAATACTCAATAAATAATAAAAATAAAACTGAAAACAAGTGTGAAAAATACCCTCAGGTCTAACCTTTTTTTGCCGACTTTCAGACTTGCGTTTCACGGTCGTCGGAATGGTAAAGCTCCTCAACTTTTCCGGTTCACTGGTTTAGCATCTTAGCTCACTGTTTTGCTATTTTGCTTGTTGTTTGGCCTCCGTTTCCTGCTGTTTTAGACTGCAGTTTCTGGTTACTGTTTTTGGTTGTTTAAGGGACTGTTTTATGCGTTTTTAGAGGGTAAAGGGCTGCTGTTTCTAGGGTGTTTTGAGGAGGGTTTTTGTCACTGTTTAGGGTGGATTTTCGGTGATGTTAACAGGGCAATTCCTGGACTGTTTATACATGAAATGGAAGGGCTGATGAGTGGCTTAGGTTGCTGGTCAGTTTTGCGAGAGAGGGAGTGGCTTTGTGGGTTATTGGAGGAGGCAGTGGCTGTGTTGCTCTCGGTTAATGGTCAAAGGGTTAGTGTCGGTCAGTGGGGTGGAGGTTATGTCAATGTGTGTTTAATGAAGAAATGGTAGTGTGGTGTTAAGAGAGAGGATGTGAGCTGCTGCGTGGAAGACTTGTTGTGCGTGGTCAGTGGAGAGGGGCAGTGCATTGAAGGCTAATGCTTGTGAGGGCTGTGAGGTGGGCTTACGTGTTGAGTGCTGTGTGTGCGTAAGTGTGAAGGGTGCAAGGGCTGTGTGAGTGCTAGAGAGTATGAGAAGAATATCGCTTCTTATTATTTGTGTGTTTACGTGAGTGGCTAGAGGAGGTGTTCTTGGCGTGGATGGCTTAAGTGAGGGCTGGTACGAGTGGAGGGCTTATGGTGTTTTATTTGTTTTTGGTTTGCCGTGAATTAGAGAGATTGGAGAGAGGGTTGGTTTTGGTTTTGGGTTTTTTTATATAGACAAGGGCTAGAGCTTCACCTTGTCTCACAAGGAAGGGATTTGGTGCATTCAATTAATTAATATTTTATTCACTTAATGTTTAATTTAATTTGGGTTTATTTTAGGGTGATGGGTGTGTGGGCCTAGGTGGTGGTGGTGTGGGCTTTGTCTTGGTGGGTTAGGTGTTGTGTTGGTTTGGTGAGTGGGTTTGGGCCAAGATTAAAAGGTTCTGGGTTTTTTAGGCCAAAGGTGTTTTAAAACGGAGGTCCAGCGAGTGAGCATGGAGCTAAACAAGCGAATAAACTTTAACAAAATACCGATTCCCTTCCGACAACCGTTTCCCGCAACTTCCTCGACTAAAAAGGTAGTGTCTCCAAATGAGACTCATCATAGGGACTCACATGCAAAAATGCAGTGCCTACAGCGACCTTCTCGATCTTCACATCGCCACGATGTATGATCTCACGAATCAGATGAAACCGTCTAAGTACATGCTTGGATCGTTGATGAGACATCGGTTCCTTAGCCTGCGCTATAGCCCCGTTATTGTCACACTACAAAGGTACGGGTTTAGCTGCTAACGGAACTACTCCTAATCCAATTTGGAATTAACGGATCCAAACTGTTTCTTTTGCTGCCTCAGCTGCAGCAATATATTCCGCTTCTATTGTTGAATCAGCAACAGTCTCTTGCTTGGAAGATTTCCAACTCACTGCTCTGTTGTTCAAACTAAATATGTACCCTGATTGCGACTTACAATCGTCTTTATCGGTCTGGAAACTTGCATCGGTGAACCCAGTCACCTCAAGTTCTCCATCTCCATAGACTAAGAAAGCATCCTTAGTTCGTCTAAGATACTTAAGGATATTCTTAACAGCTATCCAGTGACCATCACCTGGATCGGCCTGATAGCGACTGCACATGCTCAAAGCATATTAGACATCAGGTCACGTACATATCATGACATACATGATCAATCTGACTGCGGAAGCATACGGGATCCGACTCATTGCATCTATCTCATCTTGAGTTTTAGGACACATGTCCTTAGATAGAGAGACGCCATGTGATACCGGAAGCAGTCCCTTCTTATACTGATGTATGTTGAATCTCTTCAACACTTTTTCAATGTACGTGCTCTGGGAGAGTCCAAGCAGCTTTCTGGATCTATCCCGGTAGATCCTTATTCCCAGAATAAAAGTTGTTTCTCTCAGGTCTTTCATGGTGAATTTTAATGAAAGCCAAGCTTTCACCGATTGTAGCATGGGAATGTCATTGCCAAGAAGCAATACATTATCTACATATAGGACAATGAATGTCAGTGCGCTCCCACTAACCTTCTTATATACACAAGAATCATCTTCGTTTTGAATGAAATCATATTCTTTTATGATCTCATCAAAACGTTGGTTCCAAGAACACGATGTTTGCTTCAATCTATAAATGGATCGATTTAACTTGCAAACCTTGTTTGCATGTTTTGGCACGACAAAACCGTCAGGCTGTTGCATATAAACATCATCTAAAAGGTTTCCGTTAAGGAAAGCGATTTTGATGTCCATCTGCCATATTTCATAATCAAAATATGCACCAATTACAAGCATTATCCGAATGGATTTAATCATGGAATCAAGTGAAAAAAATTTGTCATAATCGACACCATGTCGTTGACGATACCCTTTCGCTATAAGCCTAGCTTTGTACATTTGTATGTTGCCTTCCATGTCCGTCTTCCTCTTAAATACCCATTTACAACCAATAGGCTTAATGCCTTCTGGTGCATCAACCAGTGTCCAAACTTGGTTGGTATACATGGAATCCATTTCGGGCTTCATGGAATCGTGCCATAAAGCGGATTCGATACCTTGTATCACTTCCTCAAACGTAGCCGGTTCATCTTCCTCAATAAGATTAATGTTTACATGAGGTGAGATCAGAAACCCATACCTCTCAGGTTGTTTTCTGACTCTCTCTGACCTACGCGGTTCTTGTGTATTAGAAGATTATGAAATAGTCACATCCCTGATGGACTATTGGTGTTACGTAAGGGGTTCGGTGACAGAAACAGTATCACTCCGATTTTCAACGAGTTATACTTTCCTCCCACTAACCACCACATTTAGGAATTCCTTTTCTAGGAATACCGCATGGAGAGCAACAAATATTTTGTTCTCTTGTGGGTGATAAAGGTAATATCCTTTGGTTTCCCTAGGATAACCTACAAATAGGCACTTATCCGATTTGGGTTCTAGTTTGGTACTATCCAAATGTTTAACATATGTCCAGCATTCCCAAGTCTTCAGGAATGTGAAACCCGATTTCTTTCCTGTCTATATTTTATATGGAGTCTGTCCAACAGACTTTGACGGAACATTATTCAAAATAAGTATTGCATTGTTCAATACGTATCCGCAGAAGGAAATTGGTAGCTCAGTGTGACTTATCATTGACCTTACCATGTCCAACAAAGTTCGGTTTCTCCGTTCAGACACACCGTTCAATTGAGGTGTTCCGGGAGGAGTCCACTGTGAAATAATACCATATTCCTTTAAGTAATCGAGAAACTCATTGCTTAAGTATTCTCTACCACGGTCCGACCGCAATGTTTTAATACTTTTGTCGGTCTATTTTTCTACTTCGTGTCGAAACTCTTTGAATTTCTCAAAAGTTTCCGACTTGTGTCTCATAAGATACACATAACCATAACGCGATGCATCATCCGTAAAGGTTACGAAGTATTTGTATCCACCTCTAGCCTGGCTAGACATGGGCCCATATACGTCACTATAAACGAGGGCTAACAGTTCAGTGGCACGTACATCTTTACCACTAAAAGGTGTTTTAGGCATTTTGCCTAACAAACAAGATTCGCAGACGTCATATGAATTAGGATCAAATTCGTCCAAGTATCCACTCTTCAAAAGTGTGGATATGCGAGTCTTGTTAATGTGTCCCAGACAACAATGACACATATAATTTTCATTTGTTTTACTCAGTTTGAGCCTTTTGTTTGTCATGTTATATGTTTGAGATTCATTTATATTCAAAATATAAAGACCATTTTTAACATCATCTATACATATCAAAACATCATCTTTATATACAAAACATCTAGTGTTTCGGAATACAAAGGTATACTCACATCGGGTTAAACAAGATACATAGATGATATTCCTAGTCAAACTAGGTACAAAATAATAGTCTCATAAATTAAGTACATGCTCCGATGGCAGATTCAAAATATAGGTGCCAACGGCCAAAACGGTGACTCTTATCCTATTTCCGACTCGGAGGTTGATCTCTCCTAAAGCCAGTCTCCTGCTAATCTGCAGATCCTGCACATCAGTACATATGTGAGTACCACATCCAGAATCAAAAATCCAAATTTTAAAACCAGTAGTGGACATAATTATTTCAATAACAAACATACATGAAGCCGGAGCCTTGTCCGCCTTCACTTCCTTCATGTGTGCCTTGTACTCACGGCAGTCACGCTTCCAGTGACCCCATTTGCCACAGTGTAGGCAGACATCTTGGGATATGTCCTTCGTCTTCCTAGAATACTTTGATGATTTTCCCTTGCCCTTCCTTTTCTTCTTCTTCACACCTCCAGAAGCCTTCGGCCAAGCCTTGGCCTTCTTAGATGTCGAAGTAAGATGCGCCTCGTGCTTCTTGCCCTTCGGAAGCTCTGGCTCTGCCTCCTTGAGCATAGCCATCAACTCTCCAAGAGTCTTCTCTTGGTTCATCATATTGTAGTTCATGATGAACCCGCCCCAACAGTCGGGCAGAGTTTGTAAGATCAAATCTATAGAAGTCTCAGCCTCAAAGGTTATGCCCAGCTGACCTAGTTGTTCGATATCAGTAATCATTTGCGACACATAGTGCTCGATAGATGTACCCTCTGACATACGCGAGCGAAAGAGCTTCTTTTGCAATTCTTACTTCTGAGATCTAAGGTTAGATCTGTGAAGGTCCTTCAATTTCAAAATCATGTTGTAAGGATCCAATCCTTTGTTCTGATGATGAAATTATGGAGTCATTGCAGCAAGCATGACGGACTGAGCAGTAAAGTTATCATCACGGTGAGTCTTCCAAAGCTCACGCTCTATTATTTGCTCAGGTCCAGGCTCAGGCCCAAGAGGTCTCTCTATCGAATAGAGTAACTTCTCAGCTCCCAGGACTATCCTGAGGTTCATCTCCCAATCTGGAAAATTCGAGCCGTTAAAGACATTATCGCCAATGACGATGCCCTAACGCTAATCTTTCCAGCCATCTCGATTGCAATAGTCCAACTATTCAATCAACGATATCAGGTACACTCAAAATGTAATGGTTACTATAGTCAAACTATATAACCAACTACAAGTGGAGTAGTGTCTTGTACAGTCTAACTATTCAAAGAAATCAATAAAACAAATATTAGTCCAACTAATATATTTATAATGAAGATAAATAAAATAAAAGAGCACGTATAAGCAAGTATTAAACGAAATTACAAATTTAATACTGGCCTCCCACTATTTTTCGGTGAGCCTCTAACCCTCTGTTGAGTACTCGTGAAACCCAGTTTCGTAGTGGGCTAGGATCCCGTTAAATAACACAACCTTGACTTTGGCCAACAAGCTGTATGAAACTTAACTAGGTAGATCTCTAAGATCAATTAGATCTCATCCAATTCCTACATCCGGTAGGTGGACCTCCAAGTCCAAGATATATATCTAATATATATTTCCTAACCTTTTCCTCTGAATCAACTAAGCTTTGGCTTTGGCTCAACAAGCCTAATGATTCTAGTTAAGCGTGACCCATTGACAGTGGGAAAGCTTTGTAATCCACGTCGATGTACAGAAGTGACCTTGACTTTGGCCAACAAGTCACAACTGCCCAAGACATGCGATATATAACAAAGCTTTCATGGTTCAAACACATCCGCGATGGACAATGATCTTGACTTTGGCCAACAAATCAAAGTCAATCTTGGATCTTGAGAAAAAACCACTCAATGGAAGGAAAAACACTTAATATTGATATGAGGGTTTTTTTTGCATAAATTGGCAACCAATTTATTATCATTGATTAGGCCTCATCATACACCCTTAAACATGCATTCTAAAAGCATAATAAGGCGCGAATAAATTAATAATGATATGCGAATTGATATATAATACAATTTATTCCTAGAACAAATCTCTCTCTTGCCTCTCTCCCGCTAGCACAATGCATACTTCTACCCAATTACATAATACATAAAGAAACCTCATTTTCATTGAGGGGAATTGGTGAGAAGAGAAATACAAAGAGATAAGGAGGTGAAAGGCTGGACACGCGGGTCCAATTTAAATAAATTCCAAATTTACAATAATTTCCAAAATTACCCCCACCCAACTAATAGCCATCTGATATACATTATTTATACAAATACATCTAAGTATTCACACAAAGCATGCTGTCAATCAATCTAATCCAATTAATTAATCTTTGATTAATGACCATCCAATGTTCATACAACGATTTGATTTGCGTGAGTCCAACTCGTTTAAGAATAAATACTCAAAGTTATTCTTGAATTATATCGAACTACAATTTTAAATCCAATTTAAATTGTATCCATAACTAATTTATATTTAATTCCAAATTAAATAATTACACTTATAATAGTGCATTTTAGACTTGGATTCCAAATCAAATCTAAATGGGTCTCAAATGCCCAATTAGCATCCAATACTATTCAATTAAAGTCCAATGGGCTTTCAATTAATTCTTTAGGCATGGGATTTGGCCATAATGGATCAAACCCAAAATGAAAAGGCCCAATTAGGAATCACCCTATGCCAAAAATCAATTTAGGCCCAATTAAATTTTTAAAGGCCAAAAGTCATATTTGGACTTTTTGGAAATGGTTTAGGCCCAATTGGATCCAACCCAATTGTCCAAAACCAAACTTGGCCCAACCAAGCCCATTAGCCCAAATATAACAAATTAGCCCAATCCAATTTTAAAGACTAATTATATTAACATAATATTTCAAATATCACATAATTTTAATTAAAGTGTAATCAACATAATTAATCTAGTAATATAAATATTTCCAAACATTAATTAATCAAATTAATCATGCTTAATTCTCAAATTCATGTCCAACACAAAATTGAGGCAATCAATCCATCCAACAACATGTTCAACTCACGGCAACAGCAAGAAATAACACTCAATTTGATTTCAATCCAATTAAATCAACATACAAGATTTATTTCATGCTTTTAACACATCCAATTGTCAAATTTTCAAAAAATCACCATGAGCATATACTAGGGTACATTCGGCCATGGTAAGGTATTAGGGGAAATTTTGATCCAATCAATTTTCTCAAATCCAATGATGCACAAATCTAATTTATCATCATCTAACATAACCAAAAAATCAATTTGGTAAATCATGCTCCAAGCAAAAATACTCAAATTAAAGTATAAAACCTAGATTTTAAATCAAGTTTAGGTGGCTCGTGATACCATTGTTAGTGTCCTAGACATGCCAAGGATCTCTAAACATTGATTCTAATGTGAATAAAATCAAAATAAGTTGCGGAATAAACTTACAATGAGCGGATGAGAAGTTCAAAACTTTCTTTGTTGTTGGAAGCTCCAAGCTTTGTTGTGAATTCCAAACTCAATGGTGAGTTTCCCTATTACCTTTCTTTGAATCCCAAAGTGCTAGCATGAAAAAGTTTTGAAAGAAAATTTTCTCCTCCAATGAGATGTATATTCGGCCAAGAGGAGGGATGAGGAAGAGAGAGCTTTGATATTTTGTTTAACAAAAAACTAATACAAATTGACTTCCAAAGTTATGTATATCTTTTCCAAAAAGCAAGTTGTGTTTCCAAAGTTGGTGGTTGAGAGAATTAAATTAATTAATTAATTTTCCAACTACTTCCATCACATGTCAAACACTTGATGTAAGTTGTGTCCCACCTTTTTAAATTCAAAATTCAAGTTGGCTTACACAACACACTTGGGCCGCCCGGTTTCATTTATCTGACTAAACGGATTTTCCGTTGCGACGTAATTAAATCCATTTAATCAAATAATATTGCCTCACAAAATAATTATGAAAGTCGCTCACGAATTAATTCCAAATTAATTCGTTCGCTTGAATTAAAATCAAATTTTAATTTCGTATTGAAATCCAATTTCAATTAATATATCCAATATATTAGTGTGGGAAACAGAAACTGGGCGACGCATGCTGTTCTAGGCTCGCGGCTTAGTCGGGAGTACGGAGTAGCCATGGGAGACTAACCGGAGAATAATGGAGTCGCCACCCGGTGTGAACCGGGAAAATGAGATTTAAGGCCGCACTCACCCCTCGCAAGGGAAGACCTCAAACCGTTGGTCACTTGTAATGAAAAGATTTGTGTAATAATTTAATCAAGCTTAAGTAACACTTATTTCCAAGAGTATCATGCTTCTAAGTTCATATGCGCAAAAATAAAACTTACACCTAAATTTGCATACATCTTACATCTAAGATTGCATGCTTGAAAGTACGTCAAAGTAGCAACGAACATACAACTTCATTGGCATATTGTATTCATGGAAACACAAGCACACACTAACCACGCAAGCACACATAAAAGCGAATCAATAATGGCGAACATGTGATTTCATAGACATATCATACTTATACGTGCGGAAGCATAACAAATAGCCATTACATGTCCATGCGTAAATAAAAGAGTCAACTAAGTACATAATGCAAAAAGACAATTAATGATGCAATCAGGCATTAAAGTAAGCATGTTATGACGTGGTGCAAAAGAAGATGACTAATACGGACACAAACACACATGTGAGCGCTTTTCCAAGTGGTACGTGGAATTGTATCCCAAGTACAGACCGCACTACCGTCCATTCGAATCGGCTACAGAATTTATGTCTGGGTTTCCATCCGATATACCACAAGAAATAATACTTAAATGCTATTATAACATGGATATATGGATTGTAATACGTTAAGCCAAGACTAAGGTAAATGATGCAACCAATGGAATAAATGTGCTTTTCATTATGATGCGTACAAAGATAAGGATGACTATATGGGATTTCATAATACATGCGTGATAGAGCAATGATGTGCTAAAAGATAAATGCCATGGCAAGAAGCGCGGCAAAACATCGTGGTAAAGGCTTTTAACCCCTCGATATAGAGGACCTTTAATCCCACTTATTAAGCCATGCGCACATAATACAATGCATATATAAAGTAAAGAAAATGATATCGGGCTTCGCGTATCCGATTGACACATCTCACACTCAATCGAATACACCTTATTCGGCGCGGTAAAGCATCGTGGTAAAGGATTTTAACCTCTTCAATTAGAGGACCTTTCATCGCATCTACTAAGCCCATGCGCAATTAATACAATGCATATATATGAAACGAAAGTAAATTCAAAGATATCTGGCGCGGCGCATCGTGGTAAAGGATTTTAACCTCTTCAATTAGAGGACCTTTCATCGCACTTACTAAGCCCATGCGTAATTAACACAACGCATATATATAAAACAAAAGTGAATACAAAGATATTCGGCGCAGCGAAGCATCGTGGTAAAGGATTTTAACCTCTTTATTAGAGGACCTTTCATCGCACTTACTAAGCCCATGCGCAATTAACACAATGCATATAAAAAATAAAGACCATAATATCGGCTTCGTATTCCCGTTTAACACATCTTACATTCAACCGAATATACATCAATCGGCGCGGCAAAGCATCGTGATAAGGATTTTAAACCCCTCAAAATAAGGGACCTTCAATTCAACTTACTAAGCCCATGCGCTCGATCACATCATGCATAAATAAATAACGTGCGGAATTTAAATGACAAATAACAAGTAAATCAAAGCAACATAAAACAAAAGAAGGTGTCGTTTACTCAAGCGGTACGTGGAGTTGTATCCCGAGTACAGATCATACTACCGTCCATTCAAAATCGGCTATGAAATTTATGTCCGGGTTTCCATCCAGATATACCGCGAGAGTTGACACATCTTTTATTTTATTCCAAGGCCACAACATACAATATTTCGTAATACAAGCATATTTATCTACTCAAAGGGCCACAACATGCATTTTAACATAATAATCATGCGAACATACTCAATAAATATAAAAATAAAACAGAAAACGAATGTGGAAAATACCCTCAGGTCTAACCTTTTTTGCCGACTTTCGGACTTATGTTTCACGGAGATCGGAAGGGTTAAAGCTCCTCAACTTCTCCGGTTCACTGGTTTAGCGTCTTAGCTCACTGTTTTACTGTTTTTTTTGCTGTTTGACCTCCGTTTTGCTATTGTTTCCTCTGATTTTTCTGCTTACTGTTTCAGGTCTTCAAAGCTACAATTTTGGCATTTCAATGGACTGTTTTGGGTGTTTTTTTGCTCACTATGTGAGGCAGATTTGAAGGCAATGGCTGGACAGTTTTGTGGGCTGTGATGTGTGGCAGTTTATGAAGCAGTGCAGTGGGCGTGTGGGCGTTTGGGGCTGTGTTTTGGGGCGTTATGGGCAGTATGCGTGGCTAAGGCTGTGAGGCGTTGATGAGCTGTGGCGGTGGGGTGTGTTTGATTGTGAACGTGGCGTGTGTGAAGGTTGTGGTGTGGACGTGGTGGGGGCGTTGATTTGGCAGTTTTGGAGTGAATGGTGGCGTGTTGATTATATGGTGAAGCTGGTTTGTTTTTTCACGTGATCAGGGGTGATGAATGGTGTGACTTGTGAGGGAATAGAGGTTAGGGGCGTGTGTCTTTGAGGGTTTATGTATGCGTTTAAGTGAAGGACGTGTGTGTTGGACGTGAGTGACTTTTTGTGATGAGTGATGGTGTTGGATAAGGAAATCAATGGATTGAGGGGGGGACAAATTTTGGTGAATTATGAAGGTTGAATATTTGATTTGCTTGGTTAGGAATACAATACTTTAATTGGTTAGGATTGATTTTAATTAGGCATAATATTTCTTTAATTTAGTATATAATATTTGGATTAGGAAGTTACAATATTTAATTTGGTATAATTATATTTTATGTTTTATTTAATTTGGTAAATGACTTAATTAATTTTTATTTAGTTAATAATTAATTTAATTATTTTAATTTAATTTGGGTGAATTTTAGAGGCCATGGGCGTGTGGGCCTAGGTGGGTGTGGGTGTGGGCTCTCTCTTGGTAAGCTAGGTGTTGTGTTGGTTTGGTGAGTGGTTTGGGCCAAGGTTAAATGATTCTGGGTTTTTTATGCTAAAGGTGCTTTAAAACGGAGGTCCAACGAGCGAGCTTGGAGCTAAACAAGTGAATAAAAATCTAATGAAACACCGATTCCTTCCGATGACCCTTTCCCGCAATATCCTTAACTAAAAAGGTAGTGTCTCCAGATGAGACTCATCATGGAGTCACATGCAAAAATGCAGTTGCCATACAGCTCGTCCCCACTTTGATGGGACTTGTGTAATGTGTAACAGTGACAATCCTATCAAAGTTATGCAATGCATTTTCACTTACCTGGCTCGCCAGCTGCCACTTGACTTACCATGTGTTTGAGTTGAGTTGATTTGGTGGTGAGGTGCTGCGACCCCTGGTTCATTCCAGAACCGTGCTCCATTTTTAGAGCGCCATTTTCGGCATCTTTTGTGTGTGTACTCCATTTTGGAGCGCCATTTTCGCATCCATTTTCGGCATCTGTTGTGTGTGTGCTCCATTTTGGAACGCCATTTTCCGGCATTTTCTGTGTGTGCTCCATTTTGGAACGCCATTTTCGGCCTTTCCTGTGTGTGCTCCATTTTGGAACGCCATTTTCGGCATTTGCTTGTGTGTGCTCCACTTTGGAACGTCATTTTCGGCCTTTGCTGTGTGTGCTCCATTTTGGAACGCCATTTTCGGCATATGTTGTGGGTACTCCATTTTGGAGTGCCATTTTCGGCGTCTGCTATGTGTGCTCCATTTTGGGGCGCCATTTTCGGCATCTGTTGTGGTAAAGGTCCATTTCCGAACCGTGTTGTGCGAGAATATGGCTAATTTTTGAACCGTTATTTGATGAGATGGTCTTTGCCGCTACAAAACCTGCGAACACAAAACAAACATTGCATGTATGTGATATGTATGCATGTATACATGGATATGTATCATATTCCGATGGGTTAGGCCTTCCTTGGTCCATTTCCGAACCGTGCTCCATTTTTTGAGTGCCACTTTCGGTGAAATGTGAAAGTAGTCCATTTTCGAACCATGTTCCACTTTCAGAGTGCCATTTTCGGCGAGATGTGATAATAGTCCATTTTCGAACCATGCTCCACTTTCGGAGTGCCATACTCAGCCAAACTGATGCTGATGTGGGCTCGCCCCTGGGACTCGTCCCTAAACTGAAACTGATGTGGGCCTCGGCCCTGGGACTCATCCCCAAAACTGAAACTGATGTGGGCATCAGCCCCTAAACTGATGCTGATACTGATGTGGGCCTCGCCCCAAGCTGATATTGATGTGGGCCTCGGCCCTAAACTGATGCTGATGTGGGCCTCGCCCCAAGCTGATACTGATGTGGGCCTCGGCTCTAAACTAATGCTGATACTGATGTGGGCCTCGCCCCCAAGCTGATATTGATGTGGGCCTTGGCCCTAAACTTATATTGATGTGGGCCTCGGCCCTAAACTGATATTGATTTGGGCCTCAGCCCTAAACTGATATTGATGTGGGCCTCGGCCCTAAACTGATACTGATGTGGGCATCGGCCCTCACTTAGACTGATATGGGCCTCAGCCCCAGACTGATATTGATGTGGGCCTCGGCCCTGGGCTGATATTGATGTGGGCCTCGGCCCTAAACTGATGTTGATGTGGGCCTCACCCCAAGCTGATACTGATGTGGGCCTCGGCCCTAGGACTCATCCCCAAACTGTAACTGATGTGGGCCTCGGCCCTGTGACTCATCCCCAAAACTGAAACTGATGTGGGTCTTGGCCCTAAGCTGATACTGATGTGGGCCTCGGCCCTGGGACTCATCCCCAAACTGATGTTGATGTGGGCCTAAGCCCCTAAACTGATGCTGATAATGTGGACCTCGCCCCCAAGCTGATACTGATTCATTTCTGAAACGACTGTATTGTTGTTGCTTCCGAAAATCCCCGTGTTCTAACATCACTGAATTTCAAAGTACAAGGTTGAATGCTTTTCTCAAATATACAATGTTTGCAGGTTGGAGGGAGAGACTCAGGCAAGTAAACGAATGAACGTCTTTATTATCATTTAAGAAATGGTTCGAACAGGTAGACCAAATCAATGTCTATATTAAAAATGCAGGATCAAATAAACTAGTAGGAACAACTTCATCATTCGCAGCATTGCCTTCTTTCTTGCCCTACGGTTCTTCACTGTCATCCCCTATCTCCATGTAAAGAAGCTTGGTGGTTAATAGTTTGGAGGACCAAAGTTTCGGGGCATCCAGAGTTGATCATGTAGGTGGTGGAACAGAGTGGTAATTTGGTATGGGGTTCCAATATGTGTTGGGTTGTTCTTTCTCTGGGTCGGGTATTTTGTGAGTATCGATGAGGTTTTGGATTTCATGGCCTAAGGCGGGTGCAGTTATCAGTTTCGTGGCCTCTCCTCTGATGGAAGTGACAATACAAGCTTAGGTCAAGGTTGGGTGGTATAGGATCTGGAAGTGGTTTAGGCTCTAAGGGTTTTAGGAGTCCTTGTCCCTTCAACTTCTCAAGCACCTTAGATAACGGCTTCCCCAGGTTAGAGAAATGCCGGTTCTTGATGGCAGGCAACCTCGGCAGTAGCGAGTTTAGTCTCAGGATGCCCCCCAAAAGTTCTTCTATTCTGGCCATAAAACTTTCTGTTTTCAGCCTCCTCTTCTTCAATATCCATAACAGTCTCTCTCAACTGTCGGAAATCAGTAATCATGGAGGTCATCCTCCTCAACTTACCATAAATAGAGGGCTTGGTGCCCTTGATAATCATCTTAATTTAGTCTTTCTCTGAAGGCCGAGTCTGCATTTTCAAAAGCTGGCTTCTCCAGCGATCCACATACTCTTTGAAACTTTCCTCTGACTTCTGTTTAGTGTTCTCCAAATCACGAAGTGACAAGTCAATCTCTAAGTCTATAACATATTGCTTCAGAAAAGCATTAGCTAGTTCTCTCCAATCTTCCTTAACCTTCTTCTCAAGGCTATGATACCAAACCACAGGTGCCCCCTCGAGTGACATCCCAAACATCTTTTGGACCTGGCGCTGTGATAGGCCCACTGAACTCATGACTGAGACATATTGCTGCAGATGGACTCTCGGGTCTCCATTCCTATTAAACTTTGCCATGTCGGGCATTTTAAACTGAGCTGGAAGCTGTTCTCCGAAGGTCATTGCCTCATAATCTAACAACTCTTCATGTTTACCCCTCATTTTGCGGGTAACTATTTCAACCTGATCCCGGAGCTTCTGAAATTCTGCCTGAGACCTAATCACTCTGCCTGTTGCATACTTTGCCATGTCATCATCAAAAGTTGGGATATCATCCCCCAACCCATTCAGAGTCTCCTCGCGCCTCACATTCTCAGAATTTCCCCCAGCACGAGGTACAGCCATATTTGCCATGGCGGTAGTCAAGGCTTGCAACTGTTCGGTAATCTTGGAGAAACCGTTCTCTAACTGATCCATACGGGATACCTCGTTACCGAGGATTCACTCATGCCTGTTACTGTTCTTTTAGTGAGTCTTGTCCCTTCTCTAACCCAAATGGTATCTATGATGTCTTTTTGAGACATAGAAGGTGTTAACATGATATATGTATGTATGAGGTGCATGAGATGCATATAACATACTAAATCAACTAAAATTTTCAGACAAATCGGCCCGTTATCATTTTAGAAGCTTTTGGGCTAACTGTCATAGGAGTGAACTCGTCCCAGTTTAAATGGCCCAATGAGTACACATCTCATGGCAAGGAGCCCAACTAATTCCAAATGGTAATGTTCCAAACACAAGCACAAAGTGGCCCATCAATCACTTAGAAGCCTTTGGCCCAATCGTCATAAAATACGTTCTTGTCCCAGTTTAAATGGCCCAACAAGCCCATATCCCATGACAAATGGTCCAAATGGATCCAAACGATGATGTTCCCAAACACAAGCATAAAAAAAGATAATGCAAACATAAAACAATGATTTCTACAGAATGGCCCATCAACATTTCAGAAGCTTTGGGCCTAATGGTCATAAGGTACGAACTCGCCCCAGTTTAAATGGCCCAGCAAGTTCGCATTTCTGACAATAGTCCAACTGCATCCAAATGAGGATGGTCCACAAGCACATACTCAAGAAATAATTGTTACTTTAACCATACAACCCCGGTTTATGGGTGGGTTCGCAAGAGTGTAGACAAAGGCTCTCACCGGCGAAGGATGGCCCACAACTAGTCTCCCCAATCAAGGGTTCGAGCGACCAAGTGAGCGCACCCTTTTTTATACACTAAGGTACGTGTCAATGAGCTATGGTGTGTGACTGACTGTTAAATGGATTTCCCATTGTAGATTCCCCAGAGGGAGGGTGGAGTGAGGCTCTCTTAAGTACCCTAGCCTCTTAGGCTCTTATCGCTTGGTGACAGGAATAAACAATTAGTCCTCCAAATTAGTCCATCACAATAGGCTAAAAGTAGATGGCTATATAGGTGCCTTTACAGATTTTCCTTCTAGAAAGGTAGTGAATGAAGGAAGACACCAAACCATTACCTAGCCTCAAAATGCCTTTGATTAAACCCTCATTTTATCCACTATAGACACGGTCAATTAGAACATAAATCCAAACATTACAAGACAATATTTCGGGGCCGATTCTCTATCCCCAGTGGAGTCGCCAGACTGTGGGACACGGAAACTGGGCGACGCATGCTGTTCTAGGCTCGCGGCCTAGTCGGGAGTACGGAGTAGCCACGGGAGACTAAACCGGAGAATAATGGAGTCGCCACCCGGTGTGAACCAGGAAAATGAGATTTAAGGCCGCACTCACCCCTCGCAAGGGAAGACCTCAAACCGTTGGGTTCGGAATGGTCCCTTACTTATGTCACTTGTAATGAAAGGATTTGTGTAATAATTTAATCAAGCTTAAGTAACACTTATTTCCAAGAGTATCATGCTTCTAAGTTCATATGCGCAAAAATAAAACTTACACCTAAATTTGCATACATCTTACATCTAAGATTGCATGCTTGAAAGTACGTCAAAGTAGCAACGAACATACAACTTCATTGGCATATTGTATTCATGGAAACACAAGCACACACTAACCACGCAAGCACACATAAAAGCGAATCAAATAATGGCGAACATGTGATTTCATAGACATATCATACTTATACGTGCGGAAGCATAAACAAATAGCCATTACATGTCCATGCGTAAATAAAAGAGTCAACTAAGTACATAATGCAAAAAGACAATTAATGATGCAATCAGGCATTAAAGTAAGCATGCTATGACGTGGTGCAAAAGAAGATGACTAATATGGACACAAACACACATGTGAGCACTTTTCCAAGTGGTACGTGGAATTGTATCCCAAGTACAGACCGCACTACCGTCCATTCGGAATCGGCTACAGAATTTATGTCTGGGTTTCCATCCGATATACCACAAGAAATAATACTTAAATGCTATTATAACATGGATATATGGATTGTAATACGTTAAGCCAAGACTAAGGTAAATGATGCAACCAATGGAATAAATGTGCTTTTCATTATGATGCGTACAAAGATAAGGATGACTATATGGGATTTCATAATACATGCGTGAATAGAGCAATGATGTGCTAAAAGATAAATGCCATGGCAAGAAGCGCGGCAAAACATCGTGGTAAAGGCTTTTAACCCCTCGATATAGAGGACCTTTAATCCCACTTATTAAGCCCATGCGCACATAATACAATGCATATATAAAGTAAAGAAAATGATATCGGGCTTCGCGTATCCGATTGAACACATCTCACACTCAATCGAATACACCTTATTCGGCGCGGTAAAGCATCGTGGTAAAGGATTTTAACCTCTTCAATTAGAGGACCTTTCATCGCATCTACTAAGCCCATGCGCAATTAATACAATGCATATATGAAACGAAAGTAAATACAAAGATATCTGGCGCGGCGCATCTGGTAAAGGATTTTAACCTCTTCAATTAGAGGACCTTTCATCGCACTTACTAAGCCCATGCGTAATTAACACAACGCATATATATAAAACAAAAGTGAATACAAAGATATTCGGCGCGGCGAAGCATCGTGGTAAAGGATTTTAACCTCTTCAATTAGAGGACCTTTCATCGCACTTACTAAGCCCATGCCAATTAACACAATGCATATAAAAAATAAAGACCATAATATCGGCTTCGTATACCCGATTAACACATCTTACATTCAACCGAATATAAATCAATCGGCGCGGCAAAGCATCGTGATAAAGGATTTTAACCTCTCAAAAAGGGGACCTTTAATTCAACTAACTAAGCCCATGCGCTCGATCACATCATGCATAAACAAATAACGTGCGGAATTTAAATGACAAATAACAAGTAAATCAAAGCAACATAAAACAAAAGAAGGTGCCGTTTACTCAAGCGGTACGTGGAGTTGTATCCCGAGTACAGATCATACTACCGTCCATTCGAATCGGCTATGAAATTTATGTCCGGGTTTCCATCCGATATACCGCGAGAGTTGACACATCTTTTATTTTATTCCAAGGCCACAACATACAATATTTCGTAATACAAGCATATTTATCTACTCAAGGGCCACAACATGCATTTTAACATAATAATCATGCGAACAATACTCAATAAATAATAAAAATAAAACAGAAAACGAATGTGGAAAATACCCTCAGGTCTAACCTTTTTTGCCGACTTTCGGACTTACGTTTCACGGAGATCGGAAGGGTTAAAGCTCCTCAACTTCTCCGGTTCACTGGTTTAGCGTCTTAGCTCACTGTTTTACTGTTTTGCTTGCTGTTTGACCTCCGTTTTGATGTTGTTTCCTCTGATTTTTCTGCTTACTGTTTCAGGTCTTCAAAGCTACAATTTTGGCATTTCAATGGACTGTTTTGGGTGTTTTTTTGCTCACGTGTGTGTGCAGATTTGAAGGCAATGCTGGACAGTTTTTGTGGGCTGTGATGTGTGGCAGTTTATGAAGCAGTACAGTGGGCGTGTGGGCGTTTTGGGCTGTGTTTTGGGGCGTTATGGGCAGTATGCATAGCTAAGGCTGTGAGGCGTTAATGAGCTGAAGCGGTGGGGTGGTGTTTATTTGTGACGTGGCGTGTGGAAGTTGTGGTGTGGACGTGGTGGGGGCTTTGATTTGGCAGTTTTGGAGTGAATGGTGGCGTGTTGATTATATGGTGAAGCTGGTTTGGTTTTTTTCACGTGATCAGGGTGATGAATGGGGTGACTTGTGAGGGAATAGAGGTTAGGGGCGTGTGTCTTTGAGGGTTTATGTATGCGTTTAAGTGAATGACGTGTGTGCTGGACGTGAGTGACTTTTTGTGATGAGTGATGGTGTTAAGGTTGGGCAGTGTATGGTTTCTGGTTTGCCGTGAATTATCTTCTTTGCTTTGTGTTTATTGCCGGGAATATTCTTGAGAGAGATTGGAGAGGGGGTTGGCTTTGGTTTTGGGTTTTTTATATAGACAAGGGCTAGGGCTTCCCCTTGTCTCACAAGGAATAGATTGGATTTGGTGTCAAACAATGAAAGGATTTGGTTTGGTGTTGGATAAGGAAATCAATGGATTGAGGGGGGGGACAAATTTTGGTGAATTATGAAGGTTGAATATTTGATTTGCTTGGTTTAGGAATACAATATTTTAATTGGTTAGGATTGATTTTAATTAGGCATAATATTTCTTTAATTTAGTATATAATATTTTGGATTAGGAAGTTACAATATTTTAATTTGGTATAATTATATTTTATGTCTTATTTAATTTGGTAAATGACTTAATTAATATTTTATTTAGTTAATATTTAATTTATTTAATATTTAATTTAATTTGGGTGAATTTAGAGGCCATGGGCGTGTGGGCCTAGGTGGGTGTGGGCGTGGGCTTTCTATTGGTAAGATAGGTGTTGTGTTGGTTTGGTGAGTGGGTTTGGGCCAAGGTTAAATGATTCTGGGTTTTTTATGCTAAAGGTGCTTTAAAACGGAGGTCCAACGAGCGAGCTTGGAGCTAAACAAGTGAATAAAAATCTAATGAAACACCGATTCCCTTCCGATGACCGTTTCCCGCAATATCCTTAACTAAAAAGGTAGTGTCTCCAGATGAGACTCATCATAGGGAGTCACATGCAAAAATGCAGTGCCTACAGTCGACCCCACTTTGATGGGACTTGTGTAATGTGTAACAGTGACAATCCTATCAAAGTTATGCAATGCATTTTCACTTACCTGGCTCGCCAGCTGCCACTTGACTTACCATGTGTTGAGTTGAGTTGATTTGGTGGTGAGGTGCTGCGACCCCTGGTTCATTCCAGAACCGTGCTCCATTTTTAGAGCGCCATTTTCGGCATCTTTTGTGTGTGTGCTCCATTTTGGAGCGCCATTTTCGGCATCCATTTTCGGCATCTGTTGCGTGTGTGCTCCATTTTGGAACGCCATTTCCGGCATTTTCTGTGTGTGCTCCATTTTGGAACGCCATTTTCGGCCTTTCCTGTGTGTGCTCCATTTTGGAACGCCATTTTCGGCATTTGCTGTGTGTGCTCCACTTTGGAACGCCATTTTTGGCCTTTGCTGTGTGTGCTCCATTTTGGAACGCCATTTTCGGCATCTGTTGTGGGTACTCCATTTTGGAGTGCCATTTTCGGCGTCTGCTATGTGTGCTCCATTTTGGGGCGCCATTTTCGGCATCTGTTGTGGTAGCGGTCCATTTCTGAACCGTGTTGTGCGAGAATATGGCTAATTTTTGAACCGTTATTTGATGAGATGGTCTTTGCCGCTACAAACCTGGGAACACAAAACAAACATTGCATGTATGTGATATGTATGCATGTATACATGGATATGTATCATATTCCGATGGGTTAGACCTTCCTTGGTCCATTTCCGAACCGTGCTCCATTTTTTGAGTGCCACTTTCGGTGAAATGTGAAAGTAGTCCATTTTCGAACCATGTTCCACTTTCAGAGTGCCATTTTCGGCGAGATGTGATAGTAGCCCATTTTCGAACCATGCTCCACTTTCGGATTGCCATACTCAGCCAAACTGATGCTGATGTGGGCTCGCCCCTGGGACTCGTCCCTAAACTGAAACTGATGTGGGCCTCGGCCCTGGGACTCATCCCCAAAACTGAAACTGATGTGGGCATCAGCCCCTAAACTGATGCTGATACTGATGTGGGCCTCGCCCCAAGCTGATATTGATGTGGGCCTCGGCCCTAAACTGATGCTGATGTGGGCCTCGCCCCAAGCTGATACTGATGTGGGCCTCGGCCCTAAACTAATACTGATACTGATGTGAGCCTCGCCCCAAGCTGATATTGATGTGGGCCTCGGCCCTAAACTTATATTGATGTGGGCCCCGCCCTAAACTGATATGATTTGGGCCTCAGCCCTAAACTGATATTGATGTGGGCCTCGGCCCTAAACTGATACTGATGTGGGCATCGGCCCTCACTTAGACTGATATGGGCCTCATCCCCAGACTGATATTGATGTGGGCCTCGGCCTTGGGCTGATATTGATGTGGGCCTCGGCCCTAAACTGATGTTGATGTCGGCCTCGCCCCAAGCTGATACTGATGTGGGCCTCGGCCCTAGGACTCATCCCCAAACTATAACTGATGTGGGCCTCGGCCCTGTGACTCATCCCCAAAACTGAAACTGATGTGGGCCTTGGCCCTAAGCTGATACTGATGTGGGCCTCGGCCCTGGGACTCATCCCCAAACTGATATTGATGTGGGCCTAAGCCCCTAAACTGATGCTGATAATGTGGGCCTCGCCCTCAAGCTGATACTGATTCATTTCTGAAACTGACTGTATTGTTGTTACTTCCGAAAATTCCCCGTGTTCTAAACATCACTGAATTTCAAAGTACCAAGGTTGAATGCTTTTCTCAAATATACTCACGTTGCAGGTTGGAGGGAGAGACTCAGGCAAGTAAACGAAATGAACGTCTTTATTATCATTTAAGAAATGGTTCGAACAGGTAGACCAAATCAATGTCTATATTAAAAATGCAGGATCAAATAAACTAGTAGGAACAACTTCATCATTCGCAGCATTGCCTTCTTTCTTGCCCTACGGTTCTTCACTGTCATCCCCTATCTCCATGTAAGAAGCTTGGTGGTTAATAGTTTGGAGGACCAAAGTTTCGGGCAATCCAGAGTTGATCATGTAGGTGGGTGGAACATAGTGGTAATTTGGTATGGGGTTCCAATATGTGTTGGGTTGTTCTTTCTCTGGGTCGGGTATTTTGTGAGCATCGATGAGGTTTTGGATTTCATGCCTAAGGCGGGTGCAGTTGTCAGTTTCATGGCCTCTCCTCTGATGGAAGTGACAATACAAGCTTAGGTCAAGGTTGGGTGGTATAGGATCTGGAAGTGGTTTAGGCTCTAAGGGTTTTAGGAGTCCTTGTCCCTTCAACTTCTCAAGCACCTTAGATAACGGCTTCCCCAGGTTAGAGAAATGCCGGTTCTTGATGGCAGCAACCTCGGCAGTAGCGAGTTTAGTCTCAGGATGCCCCCCAAAAGTTCTTCTATTCTGGCCATAAAACTTTCTGTTTTCAGCCTCCTCTTCTTCAATATCCATAACAGTCTCTCTCAACTGTCGGAAATCAGTAATCATGGAGGTCATCCTCCTCAACTTACCATAAATAGAGGGCTTGGTGCCCTTGATAATCATCTTAATTTAGTCTTTCTCTGAAGGCCGAGTCTGCATTTTCAAAAGCTGGCTTCTCCAGCGATCCACATACTCTTTGAAACTTTCCTCTGGCTTCTGTTTAGTGTTCTCCAAATCACGAGTGACAAGTCAATCTCTAAGTCTATAACATATTGCTTCAGAAAAGCATCAGCTAGTTCTCTCCAATCTTCATTAACCTTCTTCTCAAGGCTATGATACCAAACCACAGGTGCCCCCTCGAGTGACATCCCAAACATCTTTTGGACCTGGCGCTGTGATAGGCCCACTGAACTCATGACTGAGACATATTGCTGCAGATGGACTCTCGGGTCTCCATTCCTATTAAACTTGCCATGTCGGGCATTTTAAACTGAGCTGGCAGCTGTTCTCCGAAGGTCATTGCCTCATAATCTAACAACTCTTCATGTTTACCCCTCATTTTGCGGGTAACTGTTTCAACCTGATCCCGGAGCTTCTGAAATTCTGCCTGAGACCCAATCACTCTGCCTGTTGCATACTTGCCATGTCATCATCAAAAGTGGGGATATCATCCCCCAACCCATTCAGAGTCTCCTCGCGCCTCACATTCTCAGAATTTCCCCCAGCACGAGGTACAGCCATATTTGCCATGGCGGTAGTCAAGGCTTGCAACTGTTCGGTAATCTTGAGAAACCGTTCTCTAACTGATCCATACGGGATACCTCGTTACCGGATTCACTCATGCCTGTTACTGTTCTTTTAGTGAGTCTTGTCCCTTCTCTAACCCAAACGGTATCTATGATGTCTTTTTGAGACATAGAAGGTGTTAACATGATATATGTATCTATGAGGTGCATGAGATGCATATAACATTATACTAAATCAACTAAAATTTTCAGACAAATCGGCCCGTTATCATTTTAGAAGCTTTTGGGCTAACTGTCATAGGAGTGAACTCGTCCCAGTTTAAATGGCCCAATGAGTTCACATCTCATGGCAAGGAGCCCAACTAATTCCAAATGGTAATGTTCCGAACACAAGCACAAAGTGGCCCATCAATCACTTAGAAGCCTTTGGCCCAATCGTCATAAAATACGTTCTTGTCCCAGTTTAAATGGCCCAACAAGCCCATATCCCATGACAAATGGTCCAAATGGATCCAAACGACGATGTTCCCAAACACAAGCATAAAAGAAAGATAATGCAAACATAAAACAATGATTTCTACAGAATGGCCCATCAACATTTCAGAAGCTTTGGGCCTAATGGTCATAAGGTACGAACTCGCCCCAGTTTAAATGGCCCAGCAAGTTCGCATTTCTGACAATAGTCCAACTGCATCCAAATGAGGATGGTCCACAAGCACATACTCAATGAAATAATTGTTACTTTAACCATACAACCCCGGTCTATGGGTGGGTTCGTAAGAGTGTAGACAAAGGCTCTCACCGGCGAAGGATGGCCCACAACTAGGTCTCCCCAATCAAGGGTTCGAGCGACCAAGTGAGCGCACCCTTTTTTATACACTAAGGTACGTGCCAATGAGCTATGGTGTGTGACTGACTGTCAAATGGATTTCCCGTTGTAGATTCCCCAGAGGGAGGGTGGAGCGAGGCTCTCTTAAGTACCCTAGCCTCTTAGGCTCTTATCGCTTGGTGACAGGAATAAACAACGAGTCCTCCAAATTAGTCCATCACAATAGGCTACGGGTAGATGGCTATATAGGTGCCTTCACAGCTTTTCCTTCTAGAAAGGTAGTGAATGAAGAAGACACCAAACCATTACCTAGCCTCAAAATGCCTTTGATTAAACCCCATTTTATCCACTATAGACACGGTCAATTAGAACATAAATCCAAACATTACAAGACAATATTTCGGGGCCGATTCTCTATCCCCAGTGGAGTCGCCAGACTGTGGGACACGGAAACTGGGCGACGCATGCTGTTCTAGGCTCGCGGCCTAGTCGGGAGTACGGAGTAGCCACGGGAGACTAAACGGAGAATAATGGAGTCGCCACCCGGTGTGAACCAGGAAAATGAGATTTAAGGCCGCACTCACCCCTCGCAAGGGAAGACCTCAAACCGTTGGGTTCGGAATGGTCCCTTACTTATGTCACTTGTAATGAAAGGATTTGTGTAATAATTAATCAAGCTTAAGTAACACTTATTTCCAAGAGTATCATGCTTCTAAGTTCATATGCGCAAAAATAAAACTTACACCTAAATTTGCATATATCTTACATCTAAGATTGCATGCTTGAAAGTACGTCAAAGTAGCAACGAACATACAACTTCATTGGCATATTGTATTCATGGAAACACAAGCACACACTAACCACGCAAGCACACATAAAAGCGAACATGTGATTTCATAGACATATCATACTTATACGTGTGGAAGCATAAACAATAGCCATTACATGTCCATGCGTAAATAAATAGTCAACTAAGTACATAATGCAAAAAGACAATTAAGGATGCAATTAGGCATTAAAGTAAGCATGCTATGACGTGGTGCAAAAGAAGATAACTAATATGGACACAAACACACATGTGAGCACTTTTCCAAGTGGTACGTGGAATTGTATCCCAAGTACAGACCGCACTACCGTCCATTCGGAATCGGCTACGGAATTTATGTCTGGGTTTCCATCCGATATACCACAAGAATAATACTCAAATGCTATCATAACATGGATATATGAATTGTAATACGTTAAGCCAAGACTAAGGTAAATGATGCAACCAATGGAATAAATGTGCTTTTCATTATGATGCGTATAAAGATAAGGATGACTATATGGGATTTCACAATACATGCGTGAATAGAGTAATGATGTGCTAAAAGATAAATGCCATGGCAAGAAGCGCGGCAAACATCATGGTAAAGGCTTTTAACCTCATCAATTAGAGGACTTTTCATCGCACTTACTAAGCCCATGCACAATTAACACAATGCATATAAAAAATAAAGACCATAATATCGGCTTCGTATACCTGATTGAACACATCTTACTTTCAAACCGAATATACATCATCAGCGCAGCAAAGCATCGTGATAAAGGATTTTAACCCTCTTAAAATAGGGGACCTTTATTCAACTTACTAAGCCCATGCGCTCGATCACATCATGCATAAACAAATAACGTGGGGAATTTAAATGACAAATAACAAAAATCAAAGCACACATAAAACAAAAGAATGTGCCGTTTACTCAAGCGGTACGTGGAGTTGTATCCCGAGTACATATCATACTACCGTCCATTCAGAATCGGCTATGAAATTTTGTCTGGGTTTCCATCCGATATACCGCGAGAGTTGACACATCTTTCATTTTATTCCAAGGCCACAACATACAATATTTCGTAATACATGCATATTTATCTACTCAAGGGCCACAACATGCATTTTAACATAATAATCATGCGAACAATACTCAATAAATAATAAAAATAAAACAGAAAACGATGTGGAAAATACCCTCAGGTCTAACCTTTCTTGCCGACTTTCGGACTTTCGTTTCACGGAGATCGGAAGGGTTAAAGCTCCTCAACTTCTTCGGTTCACTGGTTTAGCGTCTTATCTCACTGTTTTACTGTTTTGCTTGCTGTTTGACCTCTGTTTTGCTACTGTTTCCTCTGATTTTTCTGCTTACTGTTTCAGGTCTTCAAAACTACAATTTTGGCATTTCAATGGACTGTTTTGGGTGTTTTTTTGCTCACTGTGTGAGGCAGATTTGAAGGCAATGGCTGGACTGTTTTTTGGGCTGTGATGTGTGGCAGTTTATGAAGCAGTGCAGTGGGCGTTTGGGGCTGTGTTTTGGGGCGTTATGGGCAGTATGCATAACTAAGGCTGTGAGGCGTTAATGAGCTGAAGCGGTGGGGTGTGTTTGATTGTGAACGTGGCGTGTGTGAAGGTTGTGGTGTGGACGTGGTGGGGGCTTTGATTTGGCAGTTTTGGAGTGAATGGTGGCGTGTTGATTATATGGTGAAGCTGGTTTGTTTTTTCACGTGATCAGAGGTGATGAATGGCGTGACTTGTGAGGGAATAGAGGTTAGGGGCGTGTGTCTTTGAGGGTTTATGTGTGCGTTTAGGTGAAAGACGTGTGTGCTGGACGTGAGTGACTTTTTGTGATGAGTGATGGTGTTAAGGTTGGGCAGTGTATGGTTTCTTGTTTGCCGTGAATTATCTTCTTTGTTTTGTGTTTATTGCCGTGAATATGCTAGTGAGAGATTGGAGAGGGGGTTGGCTTTGGTTTTGGGTTTTTATATACAAGGGCTAGGGCTTCCCCTTGTCTCACAAGGAATAGATTGGATTTGGTGTCAAACAAGGAAAGGATTTGGTTTGGTGTTGGATAAGGAAATCAATGGATTGAGGGGGGACAAATTTTGGTGAATTAGGAAGGTTGAATATTTGATTTGCTTGGTTTAGGAATACAATATTTTAATTGGTTAGGATTGATTTTAATTAGGCATAATATTTCTTTAATTTAGTATATAATATTTTGGATTAGGAAGTAACAATATTTTAATTTGGTATAATTATATTTATGTTTTATTTAATTTGGTAAATGACTTAATTAATATTTTATTTAGTTAATATTTAATTTAATTAATATTTAATTTAATTTGGGTGAATTTTAGAGGCCATGGGCGTGTGGGCCTAGGTGGGTGTGGGCGTGGGCTTTGTCTTGGTAAGCTAGGTGTTGTGTTGGTTTGGTGAGTGGGTTTGGGCCAAGGTTAAATGGTTCTGGGTTTTTATGCTAAAGGTGCTTTAAAACGGAGGTCCAACGAGCGAGCTTGGAGCTAAACAAGTGAATAAAAAATCTAATGAAACACCGATTCCCTTCTGACGACCGTTTCCTGCAATATCCTTAACTAAAAGGTAGTGTCTCCAGATGAGACTCATCATAGGGACTCACATGCAAAAATGCAGTGCCTACAATTAGTTTAGCCCAAATAAATAAATTAAATAGTAAAATCCAATTTAACTATTAAATTTACTTTGCCGATTAATTCCAAATTAATCGCGTTCTCTCTTCCAGACGAATTTAATTCCAGAAAAATTCTTGCCATAATTAATCCCAAATTAATTTCCTCTTTCGTAATTAATCCCAGATAATTATGTTCGAGTCAAATATCATCGGTGAATCTTTGGGAAGCGACCCAAGACATCCCTGGATATGTTGGCAGTAAATACGGTCATCGGACTATCCGAACACGTGCGTACCCAGTACCACATTCTTACCGATTTACAAGACATGGTTGGCTTCTAGCAAAGCACCGTGCCTACCCAATTCTCCAGAAATATTCAACGAGGAATATATAATCTGTATCAGGGGTAGTATACAATGTATCACGTAATACGATCCAGTATCGGATGTCACATGTTAGGCCTAGGGCTGGAATTGTGTCTGACCCGTACGAAGCATATATCAGATCACTAGCAACTAGTCTCTGTAATCGGATAATCATGACCTAGTTATATTATCCTGATATCTGCAGCATTTAAGAGTACTAGTTCTGTATCCTTGTGACTGAAGTGATACTCTGATCTTGACATCACATCCAATACACTACGATTCTCAGTATACTCAGAAGAGGCGTACACAGAACCTGTTAAAGTTCCGGACAACCAAAACCAAAGTATATTGATTGTCATAAGTATTAGCGATGCAAGTCTCAGGTTAAGACCACATACATCTACCCTGATTTGGATTCCCATAGACACATAGTTATACTACCAATGGGATTCTGAGGGGTCTATCCAGAGCGTAGCTGTTGCCGGTCCAACCGCTAACAGAACCCCCTATCACACTTGCATAAGTATCCAATACTTAAATATATGAGAATTGTGTCGTTAAGCTTCCATAACGCGCACAAGTGTAATACTAGTCTATTCCGCATTATCGATGTCCATTTTAAGGTGAGATCGTGAGCTATTGAGTCTAAGGCTAAAACCTAAAATCCATTTGTCATGTTCATTTTAAGTTTACCAAATCAATCTTACTAGTGGCCAGTTCACAATAAGCATTAAGACTAAGACTCAATAAATAAACCAATATATTACCCACTTATAAACCGATGATATTGGAATTCATCATAACCCTAGATAAGGTATTTAGTTACAATCCATATCTAGGACTATTAAAAAATTAAATAAATAAAATGACATAAAATAAAACTTGAATATTAAAAGGTAAAATAAACAATGAAATAAAATGTTGGGGGTTAGAGGATCCACTTTATTACTTCTAATTTAGAAATATCATTTATTATAATTATAATTTTCATGACATTACCAACCAACCATATAGGCGGTATCCTGATTAAGTCAGATTTTTTATTAATTCCAACCGACCATAAAGGCGGTATCCAATTAAGTCAGGTTAAAATCAATTTTAATTAAGTCCAAACGACCATAAAGGCGGTATCCCATTAAGTCAGGTTTTAAGATAATTTATATATTATAACTAAGGGAGATTAGTCTAAATTTTAATAATAAAAGCTTTACCTTTCACCCCAGCAGAGGGAAGTTACCTACTCATACTTTAAAGTAAAATGAGGAAAGATCTATTGCTTAAAATAAAAATTAAATACAAGAAAGTTGTAAATAAACAAACAAGATTCAATCTTCTTAGTATTCTTAAGGAAATCCCCAGAAGACGGTATGAAATTTCAAATGAATTCGGCCTCAATTTATAGGCAAATTTTATCCTTGCGCGTCGCAACACGCTGTTGATTCTTGACACGTGTATGCGGCTTTGATGAGATGATGACATGCGGCTGTCGGTAGAATTATTGGCTCGGTATTGCGACGCGTGAAGGCTTGCGCGTCGGGACGCTGATGTCATGCTGACGTAAGCAATGACGCATGTTGGCAGGGTGAATTATTGTGCTGACATCATGATGACATGGCGATGATGCAAGTGTTGACGCATGTGATGATGTGGCGTTGACGCATGTCGACAGCATAATTACGTCAGCGCATCACGGCGTGAAATTCCAATTTTGCTATTTTTATCCGTTTTTCACTGTTTTGGCCCTCATTTGATTCCATTGAGTCCTGAAATCTTATTTATCTACAAAATAACACAAAACACATCAAAATATTCACAAATCTCGAGAAACTATACAAAATATTAAGTAAAATGGGGGTAAATATTGATATATTTCCCGCTTATCAGTCCGTACATATGTCGAGCTACGTATGACGTTTGGATTGCCAATCACTTGAGATAGATTGGAGGAAATGAGGGATTTTGCTCCCCTTTCCATCCTTAGACCCATTTATTTTACTATAAAATGGGTCTTATCCCTTGACAGTTGAGGAGTTTTTTTTAGAGATAAACCCAAAAGAAAATCCAGTAATTATAGAGAGAGAAAGAAAGAGAACTCTCTAATTTGTGGAGTTCATTCCCCCTGGTGCGAAGTCGGCAACTACCCATCGTTCAGAGACGTCCTCCGAACCAAACAACATATAAAAAAAGGTACGACCTGAGGGCCCCATTTGTTATTTATACGCATATTTGAGATTCTGTTTTGACACAGTATTTCCGGCATGACGTACATCATGTCTGGTTGGACATGCATACACATGTTGCCGACTATATATATGTCTGGTTTTGCTCACTGCTTTCTATATTTTATTGCATGTTCAATTATTTTTTATATTATGCTCGTTACCATTAATTTATGCATGTTTAGTTGTTTCATTTTGCTACTTTAGTTGATGATGTGCATGTTTTATTTGAGATATGATAAATATACATGATATATTGTTTATTGTATGATCTACAAAAAATATTCGGTCTGACATACATTATGTTCGGTCTGTATATACGGCCGTATGATCCATGTAGTATATAGGATGAAGACATGGACGTAAGTTCCATAACTGATTCCAAATGTAAGGTAATATGGTTTGTACTCGGGATATAACTCCATACACCACTGGGGGATGGTCATTTCATTACTGTTATATTCAAAATGTATGTTTATCATATCTATTATCGCATATGTATGTTTCTGTGTTTCTGGTTACGCAGAATTTCCGGCCAGACTTCCTACAAGTCCGACTGGACATATTAAAAACTATTACAAGTTATTGTTTATCATGTCATGGGCTTATGTAATTGCTTAATGGTTACAAAACATCCAGCCAGATTTCTGAAAAGTCCGGTCAGACATTTATATGATATCCAACCGACGACAGCCATATCCGGCCAGGCCTCTCCGAAGCCAAGCCCATTAAAAGCTTGTCTTATATCATTTTATCAATATCTTATCTTGTTAATATCAATGAAATTTCTTTTACGTATTTTAGATTTCGCACATTTAAACTTAATTTATTTGTCACATTTTTACTTTCATGCTTGAGCAAGTTTTATGCCTTTAAATTGAATTTACATGTGAAATTGTATTATAAGATGTGGGGATACCTCCTTTAAGCGTAAATATTATACTGGCATCAGTAAGGGACCATTCTGAACCCAAACGGGTTTAAGATCTGATCTTGCAAGGGGTGTAGTGCGGTCTTAAATCATTCATACTATTTCATATTGGGTGGTGACTTTATTATTCTCCAAGGGGATAGCCATTTCATTACTATTATATTCAAAATACATGTTTATCATATCTGCTATTGCATATGTATGTTTCTTTGTGTCTGGGTTACGCGGAATTTCTGGCCAGACTTCCTGCAAGTCAGTAAAAAATATTAAGACTATTGCAAGTTGTTATTTATCATGTCATATTGCTTTTGTAATTGCTTAATGGTATTCCTTTTATTGTTATCATGATTATTTATTTATGGATTGTAGAATACATCCAATAAGTCATCTGGACATTTATATGATAACCGACCGACCACAGACACATCTGGCCAGGCCTCTCCGAAGCCAGATCCATTAAAAGCATCCTTATATATATCATATTTTATCAATATTCTATCTTGCATATCATTGTAATTTCGTTTACGTATTTTAGATTTCGCACGTTTAAAATTCGTTTATTTATCACATTTTTACTTTCATGCTTCAGCAAGTTGTATGCCTTTAAATTTCTTTTATGTGTGAAATTACATTATAAGATGTGGGGATACATCCTTTAAGCATAGAGATTATACTGATATTATTAAGGGATCATTCTGAACCCAAACGGGTTTAAGGTCGGACCTTGCGATGGGTGTAGTGTGACTTTAAATCATTCTCAGTGTTTCATACTGGATGGCGACTCCATTATTCTTCGGTTAGTCCCATCGCAGAATTATCCATACTCTCTATGGGCTATGAGCCCAACAGTGTAGTGGTTGTCGATGTCATAGACATAGTGGTAAACTCTGATTCGCTCCTACAGATGATGAATAGACTGGGAATAGAGAATCGGACTCGAAAAAATACCTTGTAGTATTTATGAAGAGACTGAGGAGAACCATGTCTTCATCTTTTGCATAGCTTTTTTAACCCCGATGGTGTTGTATATTGAGAAATCACTTTCACTCAAGCCGGTGGATTGCTATGTGATGATAATCATCACTTATCGGCAAGTACCATTGGATATTAAGATGCATTCACTTGGTCGATTAGACACTTGAGTGAATGTGACCATTGTTGAGACCGTTGTGTTCTTTGCAATTACTCCCATACAAGAACCGGTCAAATGTCTTTAATGAGTATGATTTGGTAGTATATGACTCAAGATCTCACCTTGAAGTCATTGATTCGAATCCAGTGAGTGTGCTTATTGTAAGAGCCAAGAATAGTCGGGAGTTTTACCTGCTCCGCTTAAGCCCGAAAAAAGGTAATTTGACTGTGGGGTTTCCAACGATTTTAAAAAAAACTGACCAAATGTTGATAATGCTAAAATAATCTTATGTTTATTATTATTTTTTTAATTAATAGAAAACCCCCATTTTTTAATGGAAGAAAACCGATAGTACAAAATAAAACTGTCAAAAAAACCAAAAAACCAACACCATCAAAATAAATAAACACATTAACATATGATATAAAGAAGTTGGAATTTATTTATCTTCAATATATCTCTTAATTCGACAGACGACACATCAAAATTAGTCCATGTTTAGTTTAATGTATATAAAAGATTTTATTCCCCGTCACGGCACAGAATCAAAATTACCACTACAATACTAATTAGGTTAATTTATGTTTGTGAATTTTTATATAATTTCTCTCACTGAAATGGCATTGCATTACGTGACAGAGTTCGCCAAGTCGAACATCGGGCCGTGGACTCACGTGATGTGCAAACGTGTGGAGACTAAGTCCCGTGTTTGGTTCATCGAAACGTACTAGTACGGCGGCGGAATTGACTGTGTTAGGTCCAGGATGGGTGCGTGAGGCACGTGCGATGAGGAGTCTGTTTGTAAAGCTGTTACTAACTGCAACTGGGAAAACGGGGCACCACTTTTTCTGTTTTTATAATCGAACTTTTTCCGTTTTACCCGTTTTTATAATTAAATAATTAATGAGTACGAATCAACTAGGAAGGTCTTGGGAAAGAGTAAACGAGCTGTAGAATAATAAATTAAGCTGGTAAGGCGGTCAGTCTCAGTCTGTTTTGGCAGTATAAATTAGAAAAGAATATTTATATGGATCATGTTCACGAATGGTCTTAAAGTACTTATTAAAAGTTTATTTTAGGAAATTTTTAATATTATTTTTATGGAAAATGAAAAAATTTATCAAAAAATTAATTATTTTTTTCTTTTTCCCATCAAAAATTTCTTAAAATATATTTTTCAAGAATATTCTTAGAACACCCATTAACATTTACTTTTATAATAAAAGAATATTAATTTAATACAACTATTATTGTTAAAAAATTCCCTCGGTCAACGATAAATTACTTATTTAATTATTAAATTATAACGATAAGATAAATGTCGCTCTCACTATTTCCCTTTAAACAACCATGTCTGTTTTTCAAATTTGACCGCTCTCACAACTTCCAAAACGGTCAATTTAACTTTTAAAAACGCCGGTTATTTTATGGGAAATTCACAAAACTATCCAAAACAAATTCACTATTTGCCAAAATGAACCACAATATTTAAGATTTACGAAATTAGTCAAGTTCTCCAAAGTGTACGTCGGAGAATCCGGATTCTCCGAAACATACCCCGAAATTTATTTATTTTTTAATTGAAAACCTCGGAGATCCGAAGTCATTATTCAGATATTTGAAATCTTACTTCGGATCTCCAAAATATTTTTTCGGATTTTCGAAATAGGAAAAAAACCATAGCATGTGATATGAAAATATTTAATTTTTATTGATAGATATTATTTTTACATATAATACTGAAAATATTGATTCCAAAAACATCAATTTCTAATACATCAAATCCGATTATATAATTAAAATTAATTTGGACTTGGATTTTGGTTAAGAGAAGTCATGCCTAAACGTCTATTTTGGATTGCACTGTTTATTCGCCCTGTGAATGTCTTCTATTTATTTTTGATCGTCCGCCGAAACACACTCATTTGGTAGCAATACGTTCAAACCTACATTGGAATCAAAACAGTATTTAAAATTGGTACACTGAATGTTTGTTTAGTAAAGCAAAGTAATATTATACATAATAACGCTTATGGCAATACCCAATCTGATTGGTCACAAAAGGATAGATAGTCTCTCCATACGCAGCACGAAGAGTATTTGTTGTGTACATCTTCCAAAGATTAGAGACTTTGATTCTAGCAGCCGCATATACAGTCAATGCATGTGCACATGGAAGTTACTCTAAATCAAACTGTCTGCACGTTCACGTCTTCTCTCTTATATTGACAATTTCAATCTTGTCTCCACCACAAACCTCAAACTTATAGCCATCGGCATGTGATACGGACATTCAATGTTATTTGACTATACATTTTTTTTTACATGCGGCCACGGGATCACTGAGTGACAATCTTTTTTGCTAATCCTCTTCTATCAAAAAATCATCTCTGAAAGGTCATACTAATATAGTTAAGTAAACAAAGCACCAGAAAAGTGTTAGGGTTGGTGTTCGGAGTGCCAATTTGGATCGTATTTATGTCTGATTCATGAATACGAACAATTCATTTTTCCATAATATTACTTATTTATGGTAGTACTTCTTGCTTTTATATACATATTCGATCTAATTACGATTAGATTGAAACTAAATATGATTTATTGATATGTATATATTAGACAAAGATCCGATAATATATTTTGTAGTGCGCAGTTACAAAATAGTTTGTAATTGACATTGGGAAGTGTCACTACTAGAAGTATATTATCAAATAAAGTTCCTGGTCAAGATTTACTAACACATGCCGGTTAGTAAAATCCGTTGAGACCAGTACATATCGTATATTGAGACTTGGTCCGATGATTTATCCCAATGAACCATGAGTTTTTGGAGACTCGTATAGACATCTAGGTGTTTATTTGATAAACACTGAAAAACTCACTGAAGATTTCCTAATAGATGGTACACCAACGTCAATAGGAATCTTCTCGAGTCGAGTAGCATAGTGGTCCTTCGACTTGAGATACCACTGTGGATATATGAGATATCCTCCACACTTTGATGGCAGTCACATCACCGATCTATTTAGATCAGACCTCCGACTGTTCGTTGGGTGTGGACTGATGCTTATGATATCCTGTGAGTATCAGATAGAATCCGTCAGTCCTGTGTACATGGCATATGTATCATGTATGTATTTGCGATTTAGTAAATCCATGGTCGTGGTATACTTTGGAAGCGAGTTCCGAGTGTTATTTAGAGATCGTAAATTTGAAAGTCGACTATATTATACCTTAGGGATTTGACGTTCTTATCTATATCCTTATATAATATTGATAGCCCGTGACTAGGGATGGAAATTTTACCCGCAAACCCGCAAAAACCCGCCCGTAATGGGTAGGATTTGGTAAATATATTAGTGGGTGTGGTGCGGGTTTGGTAATTTAAAGTAGAACCCACTGCGGGTGCGGTGCGGGTTTGGTATTTAAGAAAAAAATACGGGTATCCGCTGCGCGTATCCGCATACCCACAATATTATTTTTTATTAATTAATATTTTTAGGACAATATAAAAAAAAACTTCATATAAAAACAACTAACAAAACCTAAACCTAAAACACTAATCCACAGTTCCACACTCCCACTCAGCCGCAGCCCGCAACCTGCCCAACTGAAGATTTTTTGTATGACTATTATTGTTTTTTTTTAAATCACATTTGTTAATAAAATTATAATTCAAAAATTTGGATTAAGTTCACATGATCAGAAACGGAAGAGGAGCAAAATAAGCTAGTGTTTGCTGCAACTTCAGTAGTTTTCCTGCTTCTTCATTATACTTACACCACTTGAGCCTTGTAAGCATCACTTTCATTACACTTAGCATAAAAAATATGACCAAAGGTTGGTGATTACTTTTTAGCTTATTGTTGATTGAGTTGGCTAACTTAGATTATTATAATTATGAAGGGAATAACTCGTTTTAATTATGTTTATATGAAAAAATAAACATATGGTACTGAGTCTTTCATACATTATGTTATCTATGTACTGTATATACATACATTGCATGTTGTATATGTCAAATAAAAAACAAATGTGAAAACTACAGCTAGCAATTAAAATAAATTATTTAATTAAAAAAATTATATTATTAAGAACACAAAGTAATTCAATATTTTAAAAACCCGCAAAAAATCCGTTGGGTACCAATGCGGGTTTGGTAATTTATTTTTATATGCGGTGCGGGTTTGGTAATGAAAATTAAAACCCGCAACGGGTATGGTGCGAGTTTGGTAATTTATTTACATATGCGGGTACAAGTTTGGTAATGGAAAACTCGTACCATACCCTACCCACTGCCATCCCTATAGGGATTATACGTATGTAATGACCTCGACTTGCATAGTTTAATGAGATTATATGTGGTCATCATAATTCATGAGTGGGTGGATTATGGACACGAAATTGGATTCTGTGACGGATAAACCTAAACTTAAAGAGTCACACAATATGAAGTGTACTCGTTGAGCACTTGGGCAACACATTATAAATAATATAGATTATTCATAATACTTCACATGATTAAATGAGTTAATTCGAATCATTTAAACGATTAAACGAAAATACATATATTAGGGGCATTTCGGTCAATTAATAATTAATGTGTATTTGTATTTGATACATATTAATTATTTGTCAAATGAGACTTTGACACATGCCATTAATATATGTATTTGTTATTTAATGTAAATAAAAATACATATATAATAATAATCACATAATTAATTATTTAGGTATTTAAATGTTAAATATCTAGATAATTAAATTAAATCAGTATTACATAATTGTTATGTAATATGTTTGACTATTATTGGTTACATGTGGCATGATTTTATTAAGCTTAAAGTTTACAAATTAGATTTGTTAACTTAAAGCTTATTATTATTATTTAATTAAATTAATTGACCAAATGACCAAAATACCATATCTTTTCCTCCTTAAGTCGGTTATGCTTGTATTTAAAGTGGAAAATTTTTATTTTCTCATTTTGAAAGAAGCCATGGCCGAATCCTTAGAGGAATAAAGCACTCAAAAATTTCTTTGGGGAAACAAGGAAGAAAGTGAAGAAATCAAGAAAAAATTTCGAGAAAATTGCATGATTTGGTGGTAATCTTCAATAATCTTAAACTTAGAAAGTTTATTTCTTGTCCTTGAGCATCTAGTCAAGTTCTAGGGTTTCTTTATTTCTTATATTTTGGGGCTTTTTGATTTGGAAGATGGATTTGGAGGCTTGATGCATGTATGAAGTTTGATTGAATAATATTAGTGTAATGTTAGTTCAATTTTATCATTTTATGACTAGTTGCCATTCTAGAGTGTTATGACCACTCTTGTAACTCCTAGAATTGTTCTTGAGTTCTTCATTTGTGGTGACTTTGGTTGGTGTGATTATTAATATGAATA